>JAVLVB010000002.1:6852527-6921141 GCA_032876305.1 Orestias chungarensis
GTGATGTGGTCCGGGGGTCTGAGCCAGCTGATGGAGAATGCTGGGGAAGGCAGATCGAGCAGAGTGAAGAGGAGTGGGTGTACCTGTGATCAGGCGGGGCTGGATGTCTTCGGAGTAGGGTGTGAACTGACTGATTGAACCTGGGAAGGAGGACAAGGAGTGGTTAGCGTTGGAAGGCTGGTTACAGGAAGCGGACGTGAAGAAGCTGGGAACAAGAGAAGTCGTTAGAGTCACACTAGGAAATACGACTGTCATGGGAGACAGATAATCACAAGCACTAGGAAACACTGCTGTCATGGGAGACAGATAAATATGAGCACTAGGAATCAAAACTGGCACTGAGGTCAAGCGTTACCATACAAAGGCAACACTCAGGCCCCGAATAGTGGATCCACACTCCTCTTATACTGCTCTGCTCATCAGTGCCAACCCGAAACACCTGGGAACCACGGGACTCCATCCTGGAGCCCCGCCACAGCGACCCCCGTGGCCACCTAGGAAACAGCACAGAATGACTCAACCTGACAACTTTCTTACATAACTGTTGTTCTATTGTCTATCAAAACTTGTATTTAGTTGTTATTCATGACTGCTGAATATTTCCTGCCCTGTAGATGGCCTTGACAGAAATTTACTCTCTGTTACAGTGTAATTTACTTTGATAAGACTTCTTCAGGTCTTGATTTATGAGTGAAACATTTATATCTTTAAAAGAAGTGGATTTCCTTCTTAGGACACACCTGTGACGGTGTACAAAGCAGTAATTACCAGAAGTGCAATTACAGCGACATAGATATTCAACCCAGGAGCTTGTTGGATGAAAATGGCCCCAGAGAAAATGTCTGCCTGAAATAAGACAAAACCAATGTTGTAACAAAAGTGGTGCCACCTTTTCTTTAAATTGTAATGGTTTCAGAGTTAGTTACATAAACTTACAGAGATCTAAGTGAAGGCATAGAAGAGGAGGGACAATACAGAGTGAAAAATGCAAATGGGCTGTCCTCCGAACCTCTTTTTCAGGTACTCAGGTAATCACCCAGAAAAATATGATAATAATAGTTTGCCTTCTCAAAGGTCACAATTTGTGAAAATAAATGACATGTGGTTTATGTCTTCTTCCTTACCCCCGCCTTGATGTAGATTGGTACAAAGACCCATCCCACAATGACAACAAGAAAAAGTGCCTGAAAAACAAACAAAGTTTCTAAAATTGAATCTTAGCTTATGTAAAACACACCCACTGTTACTTTGCAGACTATGAGCTTACCTCCCAGGAAAAACTACAGGTTTTTATGTTGACACCATAAATTACTTACTCACATTATATTCAAATCCAGCAATAGCTATCCTGGAAGCTGCAGCAGTTCCAGCGAGGCCTACGTAATGGACACTGCCGATGTTGCTGGCAAAGAGGGATGCTCCAACCTTTAGACAGCATGGAAAAATAGTATATATTGCAATCATATTTTAACAGTTTCCTTTAACACTGTAGAATCTGATATTTAAGGTTACACTTTCTGATGAGCAGCACAGTGAAGTGTCTTGAGCTTGGCTGCAGTTTTTTGCCACCTTCTTGTTTTTTGACATGGGAGTTTTGGGGATTTTTGTATAAAGTTCTTCAACTTAAAATTACATGGTCCTTTCTGTGTTATTTCCACAATACATACCATAAATTAGAATAAATGTTAAGTTAATTATTTCCCAACTATGCTTGACAAACCCTAACAGCCCTTCCATCAGTGAAAAAGCAGTCTTTCTGGATGCCCAAACAAATATACAGTCAAACGGGACTCATGAAGGACAAGGCCAGTGAGCCATGCACATACAAGCAGATAATCTAATGAAGTCAATAACTTCAATAGCTGCTCTGTGCTTGTTGCAAAGCAACCACATTCATGACAAAATGGAGGAAAACCATGCATTGAATGGTAATTTTTTTATATGGCCTTTTCCAGTTCTCAAAAAAAAAAAAAAAAAAAAATCTCATGAAAACAGTTTTTCTCCAGTCAGGCTAGTATAAAAACAACTGTTAATTATATTACAATTTATTTTTGTTAGCGGAAAGGTGCATTTCGCTATCTTTTCTGAAACAAACAAAAAATTATTTCATAAAAGAATTAAAGAAAAAATTAGGTAACAGCAGCAGGTACTGAAGAATGCATTAATTGTAAAACTTACCCCTAGTCCTACAGCCAAGACAACCAGAAAGAAAATGACAATAACAGAGATGTTTGCTGCATTTTTAATAGCCACCATCTGGTTTCCATTTCTTGTGAATTTCGCAATGCTAGAAAATAATCCCAAGTCATTTTTCTTAGAGTGAAAAGTGTAGGAAAGGATGCAGCTACTGGCTGGAGTCAGTTCTCAATGACTAAAACAAATGCTCAACACCTTGATGTCTTTTGTGTTTGCATGTGGGACAGAACATGAGACAGGGAGGGCAGATCATGTGGTGTGAGTTTATCTCTTTGTTCTAGTCAACCAATAAACAATGCTTCTGTGAATATATATATTTTTTTTTTAATCAATAATGTGACAAAAATGCCCTCCAATTAAAAAAAAAACAATGTGGATAAGCATCAATTTACAACAAAAGCCTCTACTGGTTACTCAGTATGATATTTTGGAAGAATACACTTCTGAAACATATGAGACTTATGAAGTCTTTCAAAGATCTTAGTTTATATATAAAAAACAAGAAAAAGTGATTGGAAAAGTAAATCATTTCTTTCTAATTAAGACATTTACAAAAAAGAAAAACATTAGACTTTGGCAGAAACAATACATGCAATGCAGACATATCCATACTGTCAAACTATCTAATACCAAATTAATATTAATTTAGCTTGTGTACTTTATAGATACAATGTTTTGCAAGCTTATCTACAAAATGTTGCATGGCTTCAAATGGTATGGCTGTTGCCTTCTTTTTTGTGTATTACAAGTACAAATTGCCTTAAGTTGTTGTCTGCAGGTTATCATACATTGAACTATTTCTTAACAGATCGTATACATGGTGGAGTAAATGCAAGAGAAATTGTATGCTGTGAATGCATTTATGTATTTTTTTAATTTTAATATATGTCTAAAAAGTACATCTCAAACACAAAGTGCATAAGAAATCCAACAAATGGGAAATAGTTAAACTCTCGAATTCAGCATCGATAATATTGGACTTCAGCTTTACAAAGTTTAGTTTCCACAAGCTCTTCTTATATGTTGAAAACAAAGCTCTGACAAAGATAAAGAAGTGGAATAGTGCATGTGTGCTGGGAAGAAGGATATAAAGAGCATATATAAGCATGATTAGAACATGAACTCACCCTATTTGACATTTTTGTTTATTTTGGTAGTAGTTGTTTTGCTTTTGAAACTTTTCAATAAAGAGTCTGATTGACAATCTGAAACAGTGATGTATGGCTAAAAAAGAAAGAAACAACAAATTGAAAATAAACAAGATCTCTAATGGGAAAATTTGGATGTGTTTGATGTTGATTAGTTATTACACTGTAGTCTGCATTAAATTACGGTTAATCTTGTGTTAATTCTTGACTTATTTAGAAAATGATAGGTCACAGTCAAAAACATATCAGACAGTCCCAGACAGTAAAAATGAAAGCACAACCATTCAGTGATATACTTATTGATCAGTTATCCGGTATTATCTAGCAAACAGAGAACCAAATGTTCAAAGAAATAAAATTTGTATATTTTACTTAATGCATTGCACAATCAGTGTGCACGTCCAGAGCATTCAAAGTAGTCTAGCCAATGTAGGAATGTTATCTTGATTTTTGTTTTTCTCTTTAAATCATGCACCATTTTTACTATTAAAAGTTTTTTTAAAAAGTTAAACTAAAACTGTGACAGATTGTTCTCTAATTGTCAATGCCTGCCAACTACATGATCCTTGCTTGCATGCTCCTGTAATGTGTCTACACCACCATCTCGTGACCAAACAGGAAATATAACTTAATTACCTACTTCAGGAAAGTGAAAGCGATACATTCCTTAATAAAACAAAATACTCTGGTGCATAAATTTTTACTTATCATACTTATATTTGCATCTGTAGTTTAAATTACTTTGTAATTTGGCACAAAAAAAATTCAATGACAGAAGCAAAGCTCCTTTTTGACCTTTAATCTTTTCATCTGGTTTTATACTTCAATTAGCTCAACAGATAATCAACATGTGATCTTCCAAAAAAAACAAAAAAAACATTGTCACTGAAAACTGATTAGGTAATTTAAGAACATTAAGAACGTTTTTTTTTAAATGTGTAGAAATTATATATGACCAAATGTTTACATTTAATATATTTTCTATAAAATAAAACTGGATTGTTCTACCAGAATTTTTTTTTGGTACATCATAAAATGATAATAAAAGTCTATCTACGTATACTAAACTATTTACTAACTGTACACATGCATGAACTCATCAGTTAACCAGAGGTTTAGTTATAAAACCAAGACATTATTGTGAATTTAAAAGTAAGAAAAAATTACAAAATTACAAATTACAAAAAGAACTGCATTTATACTTAGTTTTATTTTTACATTAAATAAAAATATATCATACTCTTTCACGATCCAATTTAAACAACGTTTTAAATGCTCCAACCATAAAACTTTACATTTTAGACCACTAGATAGAAGCAAACAAGTGTGTTAGTGCTCAGAGTAAATCCTAACCTTGTCTTTGGGAATAGTTTTTATTTCATAACAACTTTTAAGTGCATACATAACAAGTAACCACATTGATGGACTTTGAACAAATAAAACGACAAAACAGCTGGCATTTATTGAGGTAGCACATGCAAACTTCCTGAGGACATTTACTACCATTTTGTCCGTCCTTCTCTGGTTAAATATTACAGGTCTTATTCTTGTGTTATTTTGTTTGTTTTTTATTAAACAGTCATGCGGCGTTCAGTGTTCAATACCATAGGTAAACTTTGAAGTTCATGATAGATTAAAGTTGCATTTAGATATATGCATTGATAAAGAGTTTAAGCACTGCATACAAGAGTATGCTAATAACTATTTTAATCTAAGTGTAATGTTAAAAAAACATTATTTTGTTATTCATTTACTGGGCTATTTTCACAAAGGAGGTGATAAATTATAGTGCAGTTCTGAAGTGCTGTACTACTCTCTTTTAAACAAAACCAACAAAGATTAAAATATCCAATATATTCAGGAATATCTACAAATTTACAATAGATAGATAGACAGACAGATAAGCAGATAAAGGATTAAATATAAAGTGCTCAAGGATCAAGATCTATAACTGGTGAGGTGGTACACTTGTCAGTCTCTCAGGAAAGTTTGCTTGAAATGTTGGAAATAAGACACAAACATAAGATTTCAAACTCCAATTTAGGAGTAGCTACTGAGGGATAACACATCCTTTTTGTTTTCCTATCCCCATAAGAATCAAAGAAAGCATTATAACAATATCCCTGAAATAATTGTGTGCTGTAGGAGCCTGGGTTAGCAGCCTTTAAGAGTGGTGGAGAAAAATGTTTCTGGTTTGGGGAAAGAATGTCTGAGTTTAACGATGTCTAGGTTTTCTAAAAATGACAAATATAATAAAAATGTAAGTTTGAAGGTAAGTTTTTGGATAAAAACATGCTAGGTTTCTTGTGTTGTGCTACTAAACTGCCTTATGTTAGGTCCAAGAGTTATTGATAACTGAATGTTTTATACTACTAAGTTATTTCTATGGTTAGCCTAGTTACCAAAATATAAATATAAACCAAGATTTATTAATGCCGACTTTGTCTAGCCAAAGTATCCGTGAAAGAACACTGCCACACATAAGAGAATGATGGCGTTCACGTTAACGACGTTCCTCCAGAGAGGTGCTTCTGTTGTATCTGTGAGCTTCTTTTTCAGTTCTGCCTCCTCCTCTGGACTTAGTTTTGGTGCTTTTGTCTTCTCCAGTCCACAGAAGCACATCACTGCTTTCTTGCAGAATCCTGGTTCTTCCTCAGGTTCTGAAAAAAAGGGACAAAAAAGAAAAAAATTAAGGGTTTGCATTTTTCTAAACTGTCTTAACATAATTAATAAAATGCACACCCTTTTATACTGTAGTTAGAAATATATTTAAAAATGTAAATATAAAACTAACTGCGCTTTACCTTCTATTTCCATTTCATCCTCCTCATAATTAACCCAGTCATCCTGTTCAATGTCCACTCTCTCCTCGGTACTGTTCCTCAGACTCCAACACAACCTATGCAGCTGATTAAATGAAAGAAGAAGACAAAAACATTGTGTAAAGTCGTTTTTCTATGTATATACAACAGCAACAAGATGTACAAATATAACTGAGAATTGTAAAGGGTAATTTAGATTTTTAGAAACTCATACACAATTTATTCGAGATCTTAGGATGTTTTTTATTTCCTCAATGAATCTAAAACTTTGACTACTGAGATAATTATTCTGACATGTAAATGCAAAAGTGATTTGTTTACAAATACAAAAGTGAAGTAATAAAGGAGTTTACAAAATGTGTCGAAGTAAATAAAGCCAGAGACATTTAAAGGTTCCAGGTAAAATTCTTTCACTAAAGAGACCTCTAAGACTGCAGGTTTACTGGTGGTTCCTAGAATCTCTAAAAGCAGAATGGGGTGAAGATCTCTTAGTTATCAGCCTCCTCTCAAGTAGAACCAGCTTCCAGCTATTTGTATTTGAGGTAGACACTGCATCTAGTTCCAACGCTAGGCTTCCTGTTTGATAAAGCTTATACAGTAGTTAGGAAGAGGTAGAGAAGACAGCCTAATCAGGTTGGGGGAAGAACTCAGTCTTGACAGACAGTTGTCCTTTGCTGTTGTTGTCTCACTCTACAGTGAGTAATGAAGAAATGGTTATTTAAGCTATTTCTGTAGTTATGCTGCTATAGGCTTAGATTGCTGGAGGACAATCTGACCACTTCTCACTCTGCAACTCTCTGCCTTTGTCCAATCTGCTTTAGTTATTGTTATTTCAACCTTGTTAATCTTTTGATTTCTCTTAGTTTTCTTCTCTCCATCGTAGCTACACCTGGTCTGGTGTTCTGTTAGCTGAGACAGCTTCTTGGAGGAGAACATGGGCTGATTTGTAATGATGTATCTATGATTTTAATTGATTTTATTGTAAAGTGCCTTGAGACGACATCTGTTGTAAATGGGTGCTATATAAATAAACTGATTCTTGATTCTTTCAGAAATATGGCTTTATAACACATATACTGCAATACTGAATTTTGTGAGTAGTTTAGGAAACTCTGTAGAAGTTGTGTAATTTAGTAAAATGGATACTAAATAAACTTGGTACCATTCCAACTCACATCTTGACCAAATTTTGGGCATTAAATAATAACAATTTTAATTAACATATCATACTTAATACAATCTTGCTGGTTTAATTTTTATAAAGATTATTTTTTTTACCATTCATTATTCAAATATAGTTTTAAGATGATTTTAATAAGATTCATTCCTCAACCATCATGAACAAATCAGAGCTGCAGACAAAGATCAGAGAATAATTACAATACTAGAAATAATTATCCTGCGATGAGCATAAAAAGGATCAAATGTTCATTTTTTATCTACCAATTGTCACTTACATGCTTATCATCGATGGGTTTGGTTAGAAGAGAGACTCCAATTATGACGATG
This sequence comes from Orestias chungarensis, assembly GCA_032876305.1. Taxonomy (NCBI): domain Eukaryota; kingdom Metazoa; phylum Chordata; class Actinopteri; order Cyprinodontiformes; family Cyprinodontidae; genus Orestias; species Orestias chungarensis. The sequence continues at coordinate 6,860,203 of JAVLVB010000002.1, forward strand.
CAGGTGATAGTAAACAGGATCAGCCCAAAGTACAGGTAGTGTACTCCACATATAATAGCAGGACAATCGCTGGGGCTAACACAGTTTCCTGTCCCGTAGGCAAACTCAGCGATCATCCTGGACAGACCTACAATCAGACCAACAATGAGTCCATAAAAGGCACCCTTAAAAGAAAAAAAGGAAACGAAAGGAGTTAGGAAGGTGGTACTAATGAAATAAAATAATCTATTTTTTTAAGGTTTACCAGGAAAAACAATATTTCATGTTAATAAATTGTAGTTGGTACCAACAAAATATGTTTTTTTACATTTTACCCCTCTCTGAGCTGTCAGCAATTTGTTGTGAGGGGATTTAAACTCAAAAAAGGGTAAAAAGCTTATTCTGGATTGTGGATGAGATCCTAGCTCCCAATTAAAGAAGGTCAAGTATCTTGTAAATAAATGAAGATAAAATGGAGTGAGAAAATATTAGGCTGATTGGTATCTTAAAGGATATTCTTCTGTCAAGGTGAAGAAACTGGTAGGATGGATTTTTCCATTGAAAGTGTCCTGGTATTTTGTTTATGATGCAACACTTTAACAAGGCACAACAAGCTTTTGCAAGAGAAACAGGTCCATTGCATCACAGGTATCATCACAGGTTGAAGAGTTTTTCCAACATAAATACATATTTTTATTTAAATCACACCTACCAAGAGTGCTTGTAGCACACAAAAAAAAAAGAATAAAATAAAATCAAAACTCAAATCAATATCAGAAACTATCAGTATCCTTGTGGCTGTTAGTGAGCTAAATGCTTAAATAATTTGATCTTGTCAAGGACACTAAATCTTTGCATTCAATATACAAGTGACAGGCATGTAAATAGTGTTTAATGGGTCTTCTATGCAGACTTGTGACTTTTAGACATCTCTCCATGCTGCAGTTCTGTTACATTGGCCTTTGGAGATTATCTTACCCTATTTAAAATTGCTCTAAAGGCCAGCGGTAGCAACACAAACATGCTTCCATGTTCAATATACTGACTGAGGGTAAAACAAAATTAGCCCCAGTTGTTACTACTAATTCCAAAGTTCCCAGGCGTATTGAGCAGTTGAAATTAGTAAAGTTAAAGTTTCAATATTTTTTTCAGGTATATTTGTTTTATTTAAGGCAGGGGTGGGCAACTGTTATAAAATATTAACTTATTTTAGGTATTTTCTCATGTATTTACCATGACATCAAACAGTAGTGTTAATGCTCAGCACAGTACATGTTAGCCAATTCCCCCAAAAATGATACATAATTTTCAAGGCAAGGTTCCTGAACAAATTCAAAAAAATGAAAAGTAATAAGGTCAAAAGTAAACTCACAGCCTCATTGACACGCTTGGAAAAGATGGCGAGAAGGAAAACTGCGGAGATAGGTGGAGCCAGATAGCTGATGATTGACTGGATGTAGTCAAAGAGCTGACCACTCTGGGCTGACTGCACCACAGGGATCCAGGCAATGCTTACACCGATCAGGAAAATGATAAACACCCTTCACAGTTGACAAACAAACATACAGTTTTACACAAACATAGATTTCACAAATGTGAACAATAATCACATTAAACACTAACTAAAAGGGTTTTACCTGCCGGCAATCATCAGTTCCCTCTCTTTGGCGGGAGGACGGATCTTAGTATAAATGTCCATGGTGAAGAGAGTGCTGGCGCTGTTAAATATCGAGGTAAGGGAGCTCATTAGAGAGGCCATCATCACGGACAGCATCAAACCCCTCAGACCTATAACAAAATAAGTAGGTTATGCATTAATAAACGTAAAAGACAAAGTTAAAATTTTAAAAGAGATTTAAATTCCCTCACCATTGGGCATAAGATCCACAACCAGCTTGGGATAAGCAATGTTGGTGCACGCCACACTAGATCCACAGTATTTTTGGCATTCATCTGGGTCCACACACGCCACCACATCTGTATTAAATTAATATTTTTAGAAATGTCTGTCAGTTATGTTTAGGATATGAAGTCTACTTTTGACAGAGAGCTTGAAAAAAAGCAAAAACAAAATGTAAAAAAAAGCTTCAAAACCCTCTCACAAACCTGGATAAAGGATCCTGCTAATCATCCCAGGAAAAACCATGAGAAACATGGGCAGCAGCTTCAGATAGGCACATAAAATGCAACCACCTTTAACATGGGAGAGGTTCTTGGCTGAGAGGCAACGCTGGACAATCACCTGGAAAAAAGATCAAACTTTGAAAGAAAGTACAAACAAACAACCATAGACATCATTACATTAACTCTGCATGTCATGTTCAAAGTGAATACTGATCTGAAAAGGAAAATAATATATGTCTGATGGTTTTAAAAAAAACTCTTAATAATAAACCGTCTATCTTTGCATAGGGCGGAATATAAATGCATATCATACATTTCCTGTTTCTTCTTAGGATCCTTTCACAACCATGTGTGCTCTTATTTGCACTTCATAATTACATTTTACTTTGTGCTGTTGCACCTGAAGTATCACCTCCCATTTAAATATTGTTCCTATGTCACAACTGGATTTTTCTGGCCACAAATCCCAATCCCACACAATAAAATCTATTAGGAGACCAAAGCAAAAATAAGCTTGAAAACTGAATCCATCTTTACATTCACGAAAGTTCGTAAAATTTGGGTGAAATATTTTCTTTACTATCAGTTGGCAAACTTTTAATAGTTCTGCGATTCTGTCTAAATCAGACAACATGAAAAAAACGTGCACTGTTGTGAACAAATCATGTGCATGCTTTTATGGCCTTTTATGTTTGTAGCGTGTCATAAAACGGGTTATTGAGTCAGTGGATGTAAAAACTTCAATACAGTTAAAGGTGGTGATCATTACTAACCTGATCTGTGCACCAATACCAAATGGTCTGTACAGTGAGTCCAAACACAAGGCCGGGCCAGGGCAAGTCTCCAGTTATTGGATCCCTGAAAAGGTGGAAGGCGTCTTGCCGAGGCTGGTAACACTCTGGGTTGATGTCCCCAGTGATTGAGGGAATCGCGGTCATGTACCTTTCCCTCAGATTTTCATAGCCCCCCACTTCATTAAAAGCTAATGATGGGTAAAGAGTCACATTTACACTTCCGTTTCTCAATAATGTGGCAATAAATTAATTGTGCGTGCAAGGTAAAATGAATAAATAAGGATTACGGATTATTACCAAATCCCATAAGAACGAAGGATCCAATAAGCATGATGATTGTCTGTAAGGTGTCTGTGTACATCACTGCAGCCAGTCCACCTGAGATAAAACACGATGTTAGAAAGCTTGTAAGGAAAAGTAAGGCACATTATACATACAAGACAATTCAAAGTGCTTCAAATTATGTATCTACTACAGAGAATTAAGAGTTTGAAATGCAACTGTTCTTAAATGGCTTGTATTGTAAAAGTGACATTTAAAGTTGCAACTGAGGACTATTTCAAGCTTACTTTAGTCTATTAGTGTATGTCAGATACCTTCAGAAAAATAAACTAGATAGGTAAGTCAAGGAGGTTGTGGTAACATAAAGGTGTTTTAGGACTCAGCAGTACACTGGGCCTTGATAAGGTTTTTCTATCTTTCCTATCAAAGCCATTTACATGGATAAGACTTCTTTGTTGACTGGGTTTATGAGAGAAATGTTGATCCATAAAAAGGAACGTGAATTTCCTGTTGAGGACTGACCTGTGACTGTGTACAGCGCAGTAATCGCTAGTAGAGCGACAACGGCAACATAGATATTCAGCCCAAGAGCCTGCTGGATGAAAATGGCTCCTGAGAACATGTCAGCCTGGTAAGAAATACAGACAGCGTTTGATTTTGATTAAATCTGTTATTGAAAAAACAAAAGGTTAGGCTTTAGTCAACAGTTACATTAACTTACAGAAATCTTAGTGGAAGCATATAGCAGGAGGGAGAGCACAGAGAGATAAATACGAATCCGCTGTCCTCCAAACCTCTTCTTCAGGTACTCGGGCATAGTTACCACCTAGTTACAGACAGTGATGATACTCTTATATGTGACTTTTGTAATAAACAGAAAATAAAACAGAAAAATAAAGAGAGAAAAGGGATTTTATACAGTTTTATCCAACTTTGGCGAGTCTTTAGATGAAGAAATTTTCTATCCATGTTTATCTGTATATTGTCCATAAAGAAATGGACAAACACTTGTGGTGCAGACAAAAATTTCTTATATATATCAGAGGTCAATATAATTGGGAAGTTTGCTCCTAGATTTGAAAGAGGCAACAGTAACTCAACACACCATGTGGTTAGAACAAAAGTATACAGATTCCAGATAAACAATGTATCTAAAAGACCAATTCTAAACATACAACATATCCAACCTCGCTACTACAACAGAAAACAACACTGAGCGCCGCTCCAATCAGCTCAATTGAATAATCTCGACTTTAGCAGCATGTCAAAATATGTTGTAGACAATAGGAAAGCATGGATCCGTTATACCTTCTATCAACAGTACAGGCAAATACTGGAGGTGTAAAGGTGTAAATGATACTTTGTTGGTCATCTTTGGTCCCTCAGTACAATGTTTAAAAACTAAAGTCATATGATCTCTACCGTTACCGTCACCAGATCTGAATCAGAATGGGGAATTCACATAAATAATTATGCAGAAAATGCGTGACACAACAATGTCAGTAAGGACTACTGGGCCATTTGTAACAGGAACATACAGATAGCTCCCCAGTCTGAATCTACTATACTTCAGACACCTTTTAACCTTTGTGCCCTGAGAAAATTATTCTGGCTCTAACTCTTGACAAGGCATACGAAATAAAGTTGTTGGGGAGTGCATTTATTTTGTGTGTCTATTTCACCCCTGCTTTGATATAGATTGGTACAAAAATCCATCCCAGGATGACCATAAGGACAAGAGCCTGCAACACAGAAAATTACAAGAAAAAATGAAAAGGCTTTCTGAAAAGACTAAATATAAAACATTTAAATTTGAGTGGTCTTTACTTTTGCAAAACAAAATTTATGTTTATCGTTAAGCTTTAAAGTCTACTTTTGTGATATTGACATAGAAAGATTACTCACATTCCATTCAAACCCACAAATGGCTATTCCAGCAGCCGCAGCAGTACCAGCAATCCCCACAAAGTGGACGCTGCCAATGTTACTGGCAAAGAGTGAAGCTCCGATCTGTGGAGAACAGAGTTTAAACGTTTGTTTCTTTTTTAAAGGAAGTGAAAGAGATTAATTAAGGTAAATATGAGATAACATGGGGAGAATAAGTTGTAGTAGCTTTATTAGCATTTTTGTTTTTTCATTTTACAGGATCTTATGGTTATCAATGTTCATTGTCACAAAAAAGTGAGTACTGACTGCATGTAACATGAGAAAGAGTAAACTGTAACAGATAAAAATGTTTTAAGAACAAAATAAAGATTTTGATTTTTTTTCTAAGTTCAATAGTCAGACATATGTGTGATTATGATATATTCAGTGTTCAGGATAATCATGCATATTATTATTGAGGAAGTTAAAAACGTTCTTTCAGAAAGGCACAAACATCTCTTAATCTAAATGAAAATTCATGTTGGAAATTAAAGATACATACAATGGAGGTTCCTCTATGAATGAACCCTGGATAAGAGCCTCGGTCTAAGGGCTGCCCAACAAAAAAAAATCCAAGATTCTGGAGTGGGATAAAATTCCCCACAATCCCATGGAAAGCACAGAATTTAGTCTGGATCCAGAAGCAGGACAGTTGTATAACACAGGTGGTAGGTAAATTAATCACCCATCCATGAAAAAAATTGCAAACCCATTCAGAGCAAAAGTGATGGGCTGTATTTTACTTTATTTTCTGGTTGGGTCGGGAGTTCTACTTTCTTTTACCACCCTGGGCAACTGCCCTTATAATCCATTTAAAAAAACATCATACCCCTCAAAGCTGATGTTTGCAGCTTTACAAGAACGTTGAAATTTGACTTGTATAGAAAACTATTGTTTTTCATGACCACAATTCCCATAATGCAAACCATTTTAAAAAACAATGATTTGCAATTAAACAGGGTTCATCAATAGAGTTTTTTCTTGCTCAGCTTGTTAAAAAAATGTATTAATGTCTACCAGGTAAATTTTGTAATATATGTGCATTTCTTTTTTCTTTTTTTTTACAAAATAATAAAACCATGAACTGAGTTTTGTCACAGTGTAGATATTTTCCTTTTTACTAGCCTGTAGTTTACAAAGGTATATGTTCATTTAATTTTCCAACCCTTTTTTATAATAGTCTGGCAGGGATTCTTCAAAATAAAAGTAATAAAGGTTTTAGACGGTTGTCCTTCTCAGGTTGTAGAGGATCATTGAATGTGTACCTACTATATTACAGGAAGCAATGCTTAAAAAAACACTGTTGTCTGTGCACATTCAATTTGAATTTTATCGTGAGTTCGGATACCCACTGGCCACCACACCATACTCCTCCCTGCAAGGAAGAAGCCACCCACGGTGGATCGATTGGTGCGCACCATAGCCTACAGCAAGACAATAGAACATATAGACAATCAAAACATTTGTGCAAAAATTGCAAAAACTGCTTAAAATGAAATTGCTTCACAAAACTCAATATGTCACAAGCCTTTTAGCTCTAAATGAAAAAGCACAAAAAAAATCTGACCAGACAGAAACATTTGGTATTCTAGGAGGCTAATATGGGATTTTCAAAACATCTCTCATTCATTTCTATGTTTTGTTTGCATGACAAATCTCACAAATGAAAAAAATATGTACTAATACAATGTAAGTCTAACATGTGACAATTACTAATGTACTCAAGTTGATACTACTTCTTAATTTTTTTGACAATAACATGTGTGTTAATCTCACAGGGAAATTAAATATTGTGTTAAATCATATCATCAAAGTTTCTTCAAAGTTGCAGTGAGTTGTTGTAGAGGCTGTAGGGCAAGGATGATCTCCAGTAGCAGTCTGTAATACTGCAGATATGACACCTCTGTTGATACTGTGGTTGTAGAACAGTCTAATGAGGGGGATGCTTAGGGTTATTTTTTTATATTAGGTGGTATTTTCTAATTTTTCATTTAATTTAATCAATCAAATTAAATGCAGCATGAACAAAATTTCTGGTCATAGCAATGTTTTTATGGCTGTGCTCTTGTTGAGATTGGGCAGAATAATGAAACACACACACACATTACTCTCCTATTGCTGTTAATTTGGATATTTTGTAATGAAAAGACAGACATTTTAAATGCCATGTCTATTTGTGCTCCTCTTGTGACCGAAGTCGGGGGGCGTGGCTAAGGTTTACCAGAGTAGTGCCACCAGCCATAAGACTGCAGCCATTCAGCTCCAAATGCAGAGAAACCAAACAGTTTTGGCTACAACATTGCAAAAACATTTCAGATCAAATTAAAATGCGTAAAAATGCTATTTATTAACAGATTAAGTCTAATTTTTACTGCTTTTTGCTTATTCTGACCCAACGTGCAGCCTTTACTGGTTCTGGCTTTTCAGCAGAAAACTAGTATCGGAATATATTATTTACAAATTTCTTTAAAATGTGCTTAAGCTGTAGAAAGGTGACATTAAAAATATTTTTAAAAAATGATGAATACTTTATAAAACTTACCCATACTCCCACAGCAAGGACAACCACAAAGTAAACCACAATAACAGAGATGTCTGCTGGATTATTTAGAGCCACTGCAGGGGATTCCGTTCCAGGGTTTTTAGAGATATGGGGAACAGCTGAATAATCCCCAGTCATTTTGCCCAAAGTGGATGTGAAGCAAAAAAATGAGAGTTGCAGAAGTCTGTCAGTAGTGACTGCAACACGTGAGCAATACTTACCTTTATACTTGTCAGGTGTGTGACAGAAAAAGGGAGGGATAATTGATAATGAAAGCGTGAGTCTGCATGTGTTTGCTCTGTCCTTCACAAACTTTGCCTCCAGATCAAATTTATTACTATATCTATGAATTTGGGGGGGAAAAAAGTGTAAAAGTAGGTAACACAATTAAGATAATTTAAAAGGGAATGTCATATTTTGCTGCCTAATACTTCAGTTGTGTACCCAGCATGGCTGAAAATATATGGTATATATATGGTTTCTTGTATATGTTAAGTTGATTTTTTTATGTATGGTTTTATTGCAAACGATTTGTCTGATTAGCTTTGTGGCTATCTAAATCATATTTAGAGAGGCAACCTGTCTGAAGACCTGAGTGCAGCTTATCTTTGTTTAGGTAATTGCATTTTTTTTTAATTATTAATTTTAATACTGCATCTTTTCTAAGAGTTTTTAGCATTGATTAGCCTTTTTTACAAGTAGCTTGATGTAAAAGCAGAGGCAGGAGTTTACAGTTATTGGTTAAGGTCAGAAATTAGCTTCAGTACAAGCTGGTCCACCATTGAGGCACTTTTATTATTTCAATCTTTATTTGTCCAATTGTTGAAGGTCTTCCTCTTAGCCATACAGGTCCGTCTTCAATGTTTTGTCATTTATAAGAGCTTGCAATTGTTCAGTCAAACATATGATATTTTTTAAAGATTTTATTTATTTTTCAAGATTTTTTTTCCTTTTTGTAACACTTGTAAAGGACTGTATTGTGTATGAATTATGTTCTATGAATAGACGTAATCTGATGAGCTTGACGAATGCGATGCTGCCTCCAACACTTAAATAACTTATTCTTGATAAAGGGAATTTTTCTTACTACTAAGTTACTATTAAATTAGATTATGAAGAGGCAAAGTAAACTTTTGCTTTCATATTAACGAACCTGGATAGAGCATAATGCTTGTAGCATTTTATTTCAGCAACATGCTCCACTGAATACTTTTATCATCAATCTCCTCAAACCTTACAGGTAATGTTGTGCTGGAAAACTTTACATATTTGAAGTTTCTTTAATCAGCACTATTATATGATTTTGTTATTTAGTTTTATTAATATTACCATAAGTATTTTTAATTACATTTCAGTTTGTCATTAACAATATTGAAGTGCATATTTTTTCCCTGATTATCTCCTAATATATCATTGCATAAAAATGGACTTATAAATAAATTTTAAATGTAAACTTAGCAACATTTTTATCTAAGGTAGATCTGCTTTTGATGTACATGTCTGCCAAGAAGGACATGTTAAACTATAAGACAAACAAAAAGCACTTAAAATCATTTTCGCCTCATTGCACAAACAGTCAATGTTTTATGATAACCATGCTTTTTTTTATCAGCTTGTTAATAATTATTCCTTAGATTTATGGGGAATCATCCTTAACAGTTTTAACCGATGTTATTTATGAGACACTCAATAGATGCTGGTATATTTATTGTAAAGTTAAAAAAGAACAAATAAGAGAAGCAAGAAAATATATTTACAATTCCCACTCACTCTAATCAAGCTAGAAGCAATGATCATTCCTTGTAAAACAATGTAATCTTTTATCCTGCACAGCTTTGTTTTCCGATATTGCAAATATTAACCACAAGGTGTCTGTTTTGTACAATAAACCCAAAAAAGCAAAACCACTTACTACAAATCAGTTGTGGCCAAGTCCAGTCCCTGGTATTATCCTGCAGCTTTTAGGCCCATTTTCCCTCCAACAAACCTGATTTAAATCCTCAACCTTTCATTAATGTGCTTTGATGCAACACTCTGTGAACAACCAGCTTCTTTGGCAAGTTGTTGCTTATTCTACCTGCAGGGGGTGTCAGTGACAAGATTGTGAGATTTCAAGTGGCTGTGTCAGCTAAAACGCATCATTTCAGTGATAAATATAGTTTTATATTGGTTAATGTAATGTGCCATTTTTTTTCTGAGAGACTAGTTAAGGTTCTCCCTAGGTGCAACTCATTAAAACCAAAATGATGAAAGATAGACCATTGAACTATTGAACCAGCTATAGGCCGATGTTGCGTTTTATTTTCAAGGTCTGCAACAATAAAGAACAAAAAAATGCAGTAGATGCTGATACTACTATTATATTTAAGGTTATTTCACTTACAATACATCAGCCAATGATATATGGACAGGAAGATTCAGACTGGGGAGCTATCTGTCTGTTCCTGTTACAAATGGCCGCTTAAAATCTCTAAATGGGGACAATCAATATGCAGCTGAATGAGAATCAATCACTGGAATGAGGCCATACTCTTTGAGGATTAGTGCTTGGATGAGTTTGTTGGACTTAATCCTGATTTCCAACAAAACAAGATGTTCCACTGTGTGCTAATGGGAAAAGATGTAGCCAATGGTTTTTATTTATTTAAATTTTATTTTCTATTTACTTTGTTCGTGACTCACATCCAAGAGAAAGAGCCATAAAAAGCGCACCACAGAGCTGATCATTTCCCAGTGCTGGAATACCACAGATAGCACAAACAAATCCTAATGTTTGGTCCATACAGTATTGGAAAGCATTTTTGTGTTTTGCCTCTGGGGTGGGGTTCGCTATAAATTGAATTGTGTATTATGAAAATCTTTCTATGTTAAATAAAATGCATTCTCCAGGGTGCCTTGTACGCTGCAAAACCAGGGTGAAGTCTTTTTAAGACAGATTTACAGTAGGGAGCCATTTTGTGACTGCAAAATAGTTTGAAATGTTCAACTTTCATCCAATTTAAAAAAAATCATATTTCCTCTTTCAATATCAAAAAAATATATCACCTACTCTGTTGTTTTAGTGATTCAGTTCAAACTATTGAAAACAATCTTGCCATTCTTCCTCATCTTCCCTGGATTTAATGCTTCGCCATCAGCTGTTGGGTAAATTTGTTCTAGTAATCACCCCTCCATATATTTACACTCACTGTTTCATGACACTTTTCTTATCAAATTCTTATGTTGCCTTCTTTATCAGATCCTTTAAAATCTGCTGATTAAAACAACATATTTAGCTAAGATGAATGCTGTTTGTCATTGTACACATTCATGCTTGTAGGCATTATAAAAGTTTTTTTTTACAGAGTTGGAATCTCTGTGTTGAGCTTTCAAATGAGATCTTCGCCGCAGAGTTTGTTTAAGATAGTGATGTTACAAGAGTGGAAAAATGAACATGGGCCTTTTCAAATGTTTCCCTACACGCCCATATAATTGCTTTGGTTCTTAGTTGTGTTTAGTTTGGGTGAAAAAGTGCGGTGGGGGCTTTGAGCCGGGTTTTTCTAATTGTCTTTTTGACATGTTGCATATTTAGATTGGTGCTTCTTAACATTGCACGGCACGCATCTGAAGCAACCCACTGGAAGGGAATTATTGAGGTTTTAAACATGTTGTCAACTGTTTGTTTTAGATACATTTTCTATTTGTTTTTTGTGGTGCTGTTCCTGTTTGTTCAGTTTTCAGACAATAAACAGAGAAGAGGGGAAACACATCCAGCAAAGGTCCTGTAAAAGTATGTTGGCTGGTGGTCTACCACTATGCCTTGCAACATCCTTGGAGCCTTTGTTTCCCTAAATCTTGACTTTTTTAACAATTTTTGCTGCAACCTATCTGGTATTTTGTCAAAGGCCAACATACACATACATGATTTATGATAAACAGGAATACTTTGACAGTTGGTCATAACGTTGTAGCACAAATACAGTATCTACAAGAAGAGCACAGGATTTTTGAAGTTAGCATGCTGGAATTTAAACCAATATATTGAACAATTTGAACCAATATAATGAGATTATAATAATTACATGATCAATTAGATGTTATAATTGACAATTATAGCAAATAAAGAAAATAGCAATGGCTTTTTAGCTTTTAGCTTGATATTACAAGTTGATTTTCTATCGTTATGACATTCAGGTGAATAGATTTTTATGTTGTGTTAAATTCTTGGGCTAATGTTTTTTATTTAAACATTTTCCAGTTTCTTCTTTTTTCTTTATTTGTAAATTTTGAGTTTGATTATTGATCAATATGTTTTTAATCTACTCCACATATAAAATTGACTTGACTGGACATCTTGGTCACTTCCCACAGAGAGAATTTGTGAAAGTAAGACAATTTAGTTTGGTTACATTTAGCTATAGACTCCTTAGCATGAGAAACTAAAGAGGAAATTGGTGATAACTTAAAAACAGGTTTTTACCTTTTATTAATCCACAGTATAATCTAAAACAAACCTTTCACATAAAACATGAAATTATCTTTTTTTTAAACTCCGTTGCTAAATGAGAAATGTTTTTATTTTAAATGTATAATTTGAGCATTTGAATTGGATTCACATTCCAATACTGCTTGGACAGACTTTAAAAAAGTTGAATTCTTTAATAGTTCAAAGAGTAAAAGGTCAAATTCATCCCAGATGTCATTCTCCACTCTTCCCCTAGCTTTAAAACTCCTTCAATTTCAATGTTCTCATCAGTTTATTCCATTTTATCGTCTATCTGTAATTTGATTCTGTTCAAAACATACAAAAGTTTTTTTTTTTCCTGTTTTCTTACAAATATTACCGTGCCAACATAAGACGCCACACAAAATATGTTTTCAAAAATATTCCACTGTTTTAAATAGAAGCTTACCAAAACAAATATGAATAATTTTGTTGAAAATAGTTGACATGTATCTTGATTGTTTTCTGCGGGCATGGGAAAAAGTCACCAGTATGTTGGCTGAAGAGATCTAAATTGGACCTAAAATGCAGAAAACATCAAACAATGGATTCCATGATGTCATTACTTAATTGTAGATTGGGTAAAAAGATTGAAAACACATTTAAATTCCCAGTACCAGGCATAATAATGCACCCCCAGATATTTTTTTTTCAGATTCCAGCATCTAATACATTGCAAGACCAAATAAATGCAGGTAAGTTATCTAACAGGGCCTCAAACAGTGTGATAAAAGAACGTCACAGCTGTTTAATGTTTCAGTAGCTTTAACATAAATATTTTAAATGGCATCTTAATGTTTGCAAAGTCATGAGATGGACAATAGCATTTGCTGAACATAGAAGTCAAGTCACAAATTTTATGCTTTAATTTTGTTTGCAGCAGGGCAACACAAATTTAGGCAGATTAATGTGACAGAGCATTAACATATTAAAAGGAAAACCACTAGAGCCCTACTAGCTGGAAAAGCAAAGTGAAAGCTGAGCATAATAGAAAAAAACGTTGAGAAGATGTATGTTTACACATGTTTTCTGTGAGGATAATACACTGTGACAAGATTACAGAGGGCCAGGAGCCTGGAGACTGTATTTATAGTTCCTCTCTGAAATCATGTATTTCTTATGTAATTGTGCAAATAGACATTTAAGAGGACAGAATCATATTTAAGTGGAATTAGCGAAGGTTTATCACTATTAAAGATAAATCTAAGATACTTCTGACAAACCAATATCCACATTATATTTGTACAACTTTTTTTGCTTTAAGTAATTATGTACACTGTCTGTAAACTTCATATTTTAACATGCTAGAACTGCAAACGTATAGTATATTTCTGTGATTGAGCAACACAAAGTAGTCTTAAATTGAGAAATGGAGAACAGAAATATATTTTTTTATGTTATGCTGATTGGATCTATGCCCCCCAAACCTTTCAATATATGGACATCCATATTTAATTTACAGGCTGGCCAAGGACAGCAATAATTATAGAATCAATTAAGTGGCAGCTGCAGATCTCCTAGAACAAGATCTTGAAAATGAACAGTTTCGCTCTCCCTAAATCTGGCATGAATGACATAATGCCAAGAAGAAGGTTATTATTACAATAAAGTCACAAGAAACCACATTTAAAATTTACAACATCCTGTTTAGGTGTACATTAAAAATGAAGAAGAAGATTATCTGGTTAGATGGGACCACAACTAAACTTTGTGGCTTACATGGAAAACAACTCATCCTGAACACAATATGAAGCACGATGATGATGGTATAATGAAATGGGGAGAGTTTTTTTATTTTTTATTTTGGACCAAAAAGCTAGTCAGACAGGATAGAAATTACTGCTAATAGTAGATTTTACATTTTTGCGTCAACTTTTTTAATTTGATAAAACATATGAATGTATTCAGGGCTGCTGTAATCTGTAAAAACAAATTTGTTTGTATTATTATTCAGATAAGTTTGTTACAAATTCACTTCTGGTTTAAAGCTGTACCTGTCTGTACTACTAATTTACATTTTGTCTGTTATTTTATTTTTCAACCAAAGCAGATAAAAAATGGTAATACACAAATACATTTATTCTTCCTCAGCCAACATCAACAACTTTGCCAACCTCTAACTATCTAAAATGTTTCAGGGGAAACAGTAATTACCACCGTCCAGACATAAATTACTTCTCTTATGAAAGGCCAAATTAGAAAAACTCAATGGACTTAATGTTTCTAAGCAGACAGGATAGAAAATTCATTTCTGTAAAAACTGTTCATCTTAGAAAACCACAGTGACACTAGTTATTTTTATTTAAAGCTACATACTTTGCTTTGTGAATCGTATCTAATAAAATTCATTGGAATCTGTCTTCTGATGAAGGCCGAAACCCAACCCTAACCCCCCAGTTTTATAACTGGATTTGGTCAAGACTAAAGACTTACCCATCATAGGCATACATGTATTTTTTTCTAAACAAAACAAATATGAAGGTGCTGAATTTCTTGAATTTCTTGGACATTATTTTCTAACAAAATAATCAATTATAATATATCACTGACTGCTCCTACGTTGTTAATTAGTCCTGCACAATGTTTTAGGACATGTTTTAATTTGAAAATCAAAAGTGTGTAAATATTTTCCTAAAACGCTGCAGGAGAATACTTTAAAAAAAAATTATTTGAAATCATCCTTTTCTGTACAAAGATTATGATTCCTATATCTGATTGTTCTAATTTGTGACATCCGATCATAGACTGCTTTTGTCACTGTCTGCAATAAATTTAGTTTAACATGTTGGATGTGAATTGAGAATATAGAAACGAATGAAGATATCTTATAACACATTGACCGTTAAGCCAAAACTATTGATACACAATGATAATGATAACGCAAACTATGCCAAATGTCTTTCAAAATTTTATTGAAATACATTAACAGGAATATTGATTTTGAAAACATTGTTTTGGATTTTAACTGCATTTTATTAAGAAAACAGCAAAATATTTAACCCTTCTCAATAATCATTGAAAAATTATTAATTTGCAATACTGATGTCAAACCCTTAACAATTGCTTATTTTTGTATAGCATCAGATCTTCATGGTTAGAAGACTTCCTTGTCGTTACTCTTATCTTTAGCTTTTAGGACTCCGGAGGTTAAAGTCTTATATTGTTTTGTCTTATATTGATTCAGGACAACCTATGTTAAAATAAAAATATTAAATCTAAATCTTCATAAATGTAGTTGTAACTGCAGTTCTCTTGACCAAAAGAAACTATAATCTAAGAGAAGTTCCTTCACATTCCTTCAAAATGTAACAGTACAAAAAAAATAAAAATGAAAACAAACAAAATTGCATCATTTCATCTCTTTCAGGGGAAATGTGACATGTGTCACTAAGAGTGATGGGAGCTGTGTGAAATTTAGCGCTCTTAATTTTAGCTTCTTAACTTCTTTCAGGAGACTACCCCACATAGTCGCTTGACCTTTTGCAATCGTCTGCTGATGTCTTTGTTGCTATCTTATGAGTGAAAAATAAATGTAAAAAAAAAAAAGCTGTTCCACCAGCAGACGCAGGCTACTACAGTACATGAGCAGACAACTGCCCAGGCTCTTTAAGGTTGTATTAATTTCTGTGACTTAGGTAAAATACTACCAAACATCTTTATAGATGACTTAAGGACATCTAAAAATATATTTTTTAACACAAGAAGTGTCTTTGTGGCTTTGTCTACAGCCAAAAAGTTTCAACCTCTTCAAGAGAGGTTGAGCATTTATTGAAAGCATACCTTTTGCTTTCTTTTTCATAATTTATTTATTTATTCCCCAAAAAACGTTGCTTAAGAAGCTTTTGGACTTTGCTGCATATTTTGGGCGAAAAAAGAAAATAGAGTAAGTGGAGTTACAATATAAAATGATGGAAATGGACTTTAATACAATCTATGACTTTTTTTAAAGACGTTAAGAAATGTATAATGTATTTTTTACGAAGGATGTTGCTAAACACCAGCATAATTCAAAAGATGATTGTTATTACTTTATTCAAAGTCAGAGGTATAAATTATGTGTTTGCATTGCTTTGCATTTGTTTGTTTGGTTGAATTTTGGCAGATTTCTCTAAACAAAACTGGCGTGAATACAGAAACTGATTTGTGTTTTCCAAAAACAACCGGTTGCATTTTGCTTTATTTTTAGATATTTTAGGCTTTAAAAAAGGAGAGGAATATCCTGACTGCATATGTTAAAGCTTGGAAAAGGCTTTGCACTGTCTAAAGATGGTTTTCGTTGAAAAAGAGTGAAACAAATCAAGAGCTTCAGTCCAGGTCAGGGAGGGTAAATGTTAAGTCTTTTCATTTTATTTTCAAAGATTTCATTTCAAAATAGTTCATGAACAGATATTAGACTCATAACGCAGCGGCCAGTAAAGGAAAAAGCAACTCAAGTTCACGCTTGAAAAGCCTGAAGAATGAGCCTTGGCTGGCTGTTCTCACTCTTTCTGTCACAGGAGGGCAGAGTGGTAAGATCAGTCTCTGTTGGTCAGGACCAGAAGACTGGATTCATGGGAGATTTGCCAGCAGATGGGAGTAGAGAAGGAGATGAGGTACTAAACTGCTTACAAGACAGCCAGACGAAGAATTTTCTTCGAGCTGCCTGAAGGGCTGTCTGTTCGATTCACATGAAAGTTTTAAACCCAGGGAGCAGGCGGGGGCGAATGGGTGAGAAAATATGCAGAAGGGAGGGATAAAGGGATGTCAATGAACAGGATGAGGGTAGAGAGTTGAGCTGAGGACAAACGTAAGCAGGGGGAATATGAAACAGTGGGAATGCTATTCAGAAAAAGTCTGAAAAAGAAATGTGGAAAGAAGCTGGTGAAGCTAAATGTTTAGTCATGTTTCCTTCTAAAAGAAAAAATGTCATAATAATTTAGGAGGCCTGCCGAACAGGTCACAGGTCTTGTAAGGGATTACAGATATGCACTGTTTAAAAGCAGCCATCAGAATGCCGACAACTTCTGTTTTTGCCAGAAGGATGAGCTCTGAAGTTTTAGAAATACCCATCATCTTCTACTTTTTGGGTGTCTTAATTCTAATGTCACATTAAAAGGACTAAGATTTTAAACAGCATCAAAAAAAAAAAAACTATTTTATGTTTTGCAGTATTTAAAAGCCTCAAGTTTATAGGTTTTTGATGTTATGTTTAGATAACAAGTTCTGTGGGAGTCTCCTTGCATATATGCAATGTTTTTGATTTTGGTGTTGTTTAAATGTTTCAGATTATTAGACAATATATAGGATTTTAAAAATATAACCTGATTAAATCCAATAGAGTAGTTATGACAGGTGTTTGATGACAAGTGTGGCGGTTATTAGGTTTTAGGGGGCATCCTTTTTTCTTTTCTTTTTTTCACATAGGGCCAGGTTGGTTGGGAGTATTTATTTATTTATTTGTCAAAAAAATCTCTATTTTAAATTATCTTAACAATGGTTATCTGAAAAAACTGGAAACTGATAAAACACATTTAAAGATGAATTTGTGTAACCTTTCTTTGCAATATTGTTTAACAATTAATACAAGTGCTGAATGTGTCACTGTTATGCACAAATCAATAAGAACAGTGACTATTAGAATATTAAAGATATAAACACTGAAATGTATTTACTTTTTTATGTGAAACTCTATATTTTTTAACAACATGAAAAACATCGTGGGTTGAAATCCTTGCCCTAAGGTCTTACTGCATGGAGTGGGTTGCTTACCTGGTACTCTGGCTTCCTTACAAAGTTGTCCCACTTGCCGATAGGTATATGTGTGTACTCTGTTTCTATCTACTCACAACAAAATTATTTCAAACTAAATTTCCTCTTTTTTTTCTAGTTCAAAACAGAAAGAAATGGACTATTGGATCACACAATGTGGTACAGTAAAAAAACAAAAACAAAACATCATCCAATGATTTATTAACGTTCATTTTCTCCATTCAAATAACATACTTACGTTAAATTTTGGAGTTTTTTATTTCAAAATTGCTCATTTAGTCTTAATTCTTCTCATGCAAAGTTGTGTAGGTGTTCTGAACAAACTGTAATTTATGTCTTGTGAGGTTTATAAAAAAAAAGAGTTGCCTATGAACTTGCAGACCTTTGGGGTCAGCAGGAGTTTATACACTAATTAGAGTGGAATCCTGTCATCCCACCACACAGAGGCGAAGTTTATTCAGGAGTAATTTAATTGCATACTTCTTGGCCAAAGTTTTCTTGCTCCAGTGGCTACATTTTACGCAGAGAACCCCCACCACCTTTTCATACGATGACCTTGGGGGTTGCAAATAGGTTTTTATGCATAATTACAGTGAAACATGAACATTTTTAGACAAAAATCACCCAAAAAAAACCACATTCACTACACCATAGAAATTTGCATAAGTTGTTTTATTCATTGTTATTGTCCTTTTATATTTTATATCTCATTGTTTGTCCTTTTTTAAATTTTTTTATTTTTTTATTTTTTACATATTTTTGTTGAAGTGGACATCCTGTAAAGCCAAGTCCGAAGCCGTTGGCTGAGTTGTTCTCTGAGCTGACAAGATAGAGGGAAGAAAGGAGAAGGATCTTCCTCTTCTGTCTCTCGCTCTCTCTATGTTACTGACAGTATCCAAACTCAACCTTTAGTTTCACTTGTTTGAACAAAGAGTGTACCTTACAGTATATTTACATCAAAGCGACTGACAATTTCCACTTAGATAACGTAAGGAAGATTGAACTTTCAAGATTTGTTTAATGATCTTTTAAATTCTTGTTCTTCTTTGATCCTCTTTGTCCTTACATGATGACCTTAAACAGAGTGTTTTCTTGTCATTACATCATTGTAATCTTCCTGGTCAACATCGAAACATTTTTTATCTGCATTTTTATATTCATATATCTCTTTTTCAATAGATTGCTCTCTTAGAACTGTACAATCGTACACAGTGTTTGACTTTTATATATATGTTTTGGGAATATACTATTTAAACCCAAGGGAAAAAGAAAACATAATCCAAAAGAAATTTTATATTAGTATCCCAAAGTAACAAAATCATGCTTGTTTGAATGTATTTTAAATAAAAACAGTAAAAGAAAGTATGAGATCTGGTCTTATTTACAAAGTAATCTTGGCACGTTTTTTGTTGTCTCTTGCTAGACTCTTGGAATGGTCATAAACACATTCTTTTACTCATCTTCAGTGTAACATACATCTGGTATTTTAAGTCAGTGGCCTGCAATAAAGGACAGGTATGAGAGACTATTTTTTGTATTATTTTAAACCACAAAAAGATTGAAGAAAGATGAGGGAGGAGAAAAACTGGAACATTGAAGGGTCAACCAGAGGAAAGAACATAAAAAAGGTGCCTTGCAAATGTGTTTGTACCTCCTGTATTTCATGACTATTAATTAGGGTTTTTTGTTTTTTTTTGTTACTTACAGCCACAGTCGTGTTAAATTGGGATTTTATTTTAAAGATCAATACAAAGCAGCGGACAATTTCAGGGTAAAATTTAGGTTGTACCCGAATTTAGCAACAAAAATCTAAAAAAATAAAGCTCAAATATATGTTGAGTCCCTTTACTTTGACACTACTAAATAAAAATTTGTAAAATCAATATCAGAAGTAATTTGATCCCCCCGTGCCATTACTCTGGGACCCAGATTCACCCAC
The DNA here is from genome assembly GCA_032876305.1 of Orestias chungarensis. Taxonomy (NCBI): domain Eukaryota; kingdom Metazoa; phylum Chordata; class Actinopteri; order Cyprinodontiformes; family Cyprinodontidae; genus Orestias; species Orestias chungarensis. The sequence goes on from JAVLVB010000002.1 coordinate 6,880,020, forward strand.
GTTATTAAGACCCGTTTTTCAGATCAAGAAACCGAATTTCTTTCCAATTTCTATTCTTCGTTTGATTGGAGTGTCTGTGTTCTAAACATCTACTTGCATTTTAAATAAGGGCTAAAAGATAAATCACCATTGATTTAAGTTGTTCTGTTTAAATGGTGTCATTCAGATTGTTTGCAGCCTCCCAAAGTTGTGTATTTAGTATTAGTTTGCATTAGTTTGGTAATAATTTTGTGTGACTATAGGGAGGGTGTTTAGGTACATTTGTGTTTTGTCCACTCTTATTGTAAATTGAGAAGATAGATTAAACGACACAGAATGTCTAAAGCTTAAAATATTGTGTTTGTTAACCTAATCCTGTTTAAAGGTCCCAAAAGTTCTTTCCCTGATTGGTTTAATTTGTTCTTTGGTCTACTTTTTTAGCAACGTTCTTTAAAGCTACCGTCACTTTTCTAAGTCAGTGTTTTGCAGACGTACATTACAATCTAATTTACCTTAAATATAAAGTGTTTAAAATATAGGGAACAGTTGACCATATGGGAATTAAGCATCTATGGTGGTCAGATTATTATTCACTGAATTGATCAGCAGTGGGCAAACCTCTGCGTCCTAGGAAAATGTTTGTATTTTTGTCGGATTAAATTAGAAAGTAGTATTACTTTGATATTCTTTTGTTTAGCTGAAAATTAATTTCGGGGTACCATAAAAATGGGTCTTGAATCCAAATGCCCTAAACATATTATTCAAAATAAAGCTAAAAACTACATATCCTTTTTCTTTTACTTCTCAGTTATGCACTGATTTGTGCTAATCTGGCACAAAAATACCCAATGACATACATTGAATTTTGTGGTTCTAACATGACAAAAGAAGGTGAAAAGTTCAAGAGGCAGCTGTACTTTTGCAAGGCACTGCTGTGTGCTGAAAACAAGCTTCACATATTTTTTTAGGTCGTGGCAGTTTCCTTTTGTAGCAACCCTGTGACATCATATCTACTGACTTTTTTTCCCCCATTAAAGAAACAGAGGCTCGCTTTAAACCTCATCGGGTGGATTTGCCGGTCCCAATCCCTCCCCTTAAAAAAGAGCATTGATTTGTCAAGTTGATTTATAATAAAGCAGCATTAACTGACTTAGGCAAATGATAGCAAGGGGGAAAAAACTGCCAGTACACACTTGGATCTCACTCTTAGGTTTGACAAGAGTAGTCATCTTGAATTGTCCAGTGTCGCTCAATCAAAGGAGAGTTGACCCAAATACCTTGTGTGAACAAACCATAAAGATGTGTATGTCTGTTTGTGTGGTGTCTCTGCATACTTAAATTCAGTGCAAACACATAGGGTAAAAATTCCCGCGTCAGCCACGGCCTCGAAGCTCTGTTGAATCTACAGTATCTCCCAACTCGACTGTCTTAACACAGATTTTTTTATTATTATTTTTTTCCTTATCTTCAGTTCTTTGCTGCACATTCTTGAAAGCAGACACACTAACACGTTGCCCACTGACGGGGGCTAACTGCCTCTGAGCTGCCTGTCTTCTGCAGCATAAATCCGTCCCAACACTGCCTCCCACCCTTGTGTTAGGTCCTAGCAAAGCCCAATATACTTGAGATTGTTCTGGATAATCACGTCCGTGACGGCGTCGAACACAAACTGGATGTTGCTGGTGTCGGTGGCACAAGTGAAGTGCGAATAGATCTCCTTGGTCTCCTTGTTGCGGTTGAGGTCCTCAAACTGCCGCTGCACGTAGACCGCTGCCTCCTCATAGGTATTCTGGCCTTTGTAGTCTGGGAAGCACACTGTCAAGGGGATGCGTTTAATCTTCTCAGCCAGCAAGTCCTTCTTGTTGAGGAAGAGGATGAGTGACGTGTTAGTGAACCAGTTGTTGTTGCAGATGGAGTCGAACAGACGCAAGCTCTCGGCCATGCGGCTCTGTGTGGGCATCGAAACAGAAGACATAAGAAACAGAATTTATGCACTCATTTACGTAGTTTTTCATTCAGGTAAGGAAAGGTTTCAGCAATGTTTCAGGAAAAGAAGAAAAAGAAACCAGCTTCGCACGTCAGAGACCTTTGCTTGACCAACCAAAATATAAAATCCGGCTGTTGTGTCAACAGAGATTTAAGACTCAGATAGACCCAGGCCTCGGCTTGAACCCTTATTCTCTCCTGAGAAACGACCAATTACTTTTTTAACCACGTTCTGCGTTTTCCGGAATTGTGAAATGATCAACTAAAGAAGACGTGTTATTTACTATGTTTACAACTGATGCTTTGAAGCAGATAACCCGAGTGGATTGCATGAATAGAAGATAAAGAGAGCAATGCTCATTCTTATTGCCTGTGTACAATTTTTTCTTTTTCTTTTTTTGCACAAGGAAGTTTAAATAGACATGGAAAGGACATCTGATAATATTACCTGTGAACTATAAACTTAACAACAGTATTTATTTTATATTTTTTGCCAAAGGAGCTTTAGCTGACCACAGCTCATTGTTGGATTAAACCTTTTTCTAAGGACAAAGAACAAACTAAAGTTGAAAAGTAAATTAAAATTCATTTTTATTTGGAAAATGTGACTGGAAAGAGTAAGCTGAAAAGACGTCTACATAAACATTGTTAAAGATGTCGGTTAGAAGTTGTTTGCAGCAATGATTTGTGGCAACATTTCACAGGGCATGAAAGGCAGATAATTATGTTTTTTGATTGATCTCATATGGTAACATAAACCGTTAATACATTTTCCTAAAGGGGGAAAGATCTGGCTTTCTGATGTGTTTGTGTCAAGGGTCAGGATGTTACACGTCAAAGTCTCTGGTCTTCGTGGAGATCTCATGCTTATATTTGTACATCTTTAACTGTAAATGTAATTTTAAAATCACCCTGTAAAAATAGTAGCCATGTAGGAATGTTAGAAGAAAAAAAAGAATAGAAAGAAAACCTTCAGGACTTTATGCCATTTCTCATTTTTCTCTTTAGCTATTATGGGTATTACTAATATAACACTGGTTCTAACTTTATATTACTTTAGTGAAAGATTTAGATTTGTTTTTCCACTAAAGCTGTTACAGGTCTTAAACAGGGCAAATAGAGAGGCAGTTGTTACGTTTTTTTTATAATAAAAGTAATTGAAAGCCAGCAGAGTACAGTATTATTGTGTTTTATAGGCTTCTCATTCAGTTTATATTTGATTCTCTGTGTTGTTATACATTCCTGTAGAGGATCACAACCCAGGGAGAAAATGTTATTGAATGTGATTTTAATTAATATTACGTCGCGTTTTGCTCATTCCTGGCCATAGATGTCCTTATATCATCAGCATATTTATGCTATTTTGAATAAGTTGTGTTTGTAAATGTTTCACAATCCTTTAATACTACCTGGTATGACTAATAGATGAACAGTGTTTAAAAGTTAGGAAGGAAGGAAGGAATGAAGGAAGGAAGGAAGGAAGGAAGGAAGGAAGGAAGGAAGGAAGGAAGGAAGGAAGGAAGGAAGGAAGGAAGGAAGGAAGGAAGGAAGGAAGGAAGGAATATGTAATTACACATTACACACATTCTATATATATATTAACATATTATTCGAGAGATTGCAGTGTTTGATCGTTTTAATAATTCTACTTTGTAAAAGAAAGAGGAAGAACAATTGATAAACAGCTAACAATAACTTTCTTGCACTTTGTTATGAGTTATCGGTTTACTTTTGGTTATTATGTTGTTGCATGATCCAGTTCAAATTTAACTTTGTTATTTTTTAGTGTACGCCCTGATACGAGCTAGGGAGTATTTTGGCTTCCATAATGATGAACTGACCAGCTCCTGCTTACGGCCAAGTATCTCCAAACCATGACACGTCACAGTAAACGTGACGTTCCTATTTTTGAGATACTGTGTTTGGTTTATGCACAACATTTCTTCTGTTCTGCTGTTGAAAAATGTAAACGACAGAGTCATGTGTCTAAAAAATTTTTATTTCACCAGCTCTGTATCTGATTCTCTGTAACAAAGGTTAGTGTGGTCTTATTAACATTAACATACCAACTTTGAGAAGTGTTCCATCTTTTGTAATTATAAACGTATACAGTCGTATATCATGCTGCTACTTTCTGTGCATCCAGTAAACACTTTTGAGGCACATTTAACTGAGAATTTAATATTTAAATAATATTTCATTTGAAATTGTCTCTTTTTAGACATTGTTGGTTATATCACATAACTTTTTCCTCTCCTATTTTTTTGTCTTTCTCAAATCTCTTTTGATTCCACTAAATTCAACAAAATATTACAAGTAGTATGCAAACATAGTTTTTGAGTAAGATCTCTGCACATAAAATTTTAACCCTATGATTTATTTTGTTTTTGTGCGAGCGTCCATATGTGCATGACGTTGGAAGAATCTGTGTACCAGGTTCTCATGTGATCTTGAATGTATAATAGAATACCAAATAATAGAAAGTTGATCTTTTCAGGGCAGCTGCTGGCAAGTGGTGACTAGCCAGCAGCTTGTGACTGGGAATATGTCAGATGGAGGACTGCTGTTTTAAAAGGTTACAGAAACAACATGCTCTGAGCAAATCACAAGATCTGCGCTGCTTGGGAAAAAAATGGGTAAAAAAGAGAGATGATGATTATTCAGTGGTTTAGGAGCCATATTTTTGGACTGAAGAAAAAACTTGCGATTATGGGTAAACAGATGTGAGCAAAACCCCTAGATATATCTCAGAAGAGTACATTTAAGAAGCTGCTGAAGGCTAAGACAAATGTAATGAAAACAAAAATAACAATGAGTTCACGGAGAGCTCCATACTTCAACTGTAAAACAATTTCAATCTCAAGATGCAAATGCGTTTTTAAGACTTGAAGCTTTAACATAGTATTTAAATTTGATGGTTATTAAATGATAAAAGTATTTTATCAATATCGCATACTTTTTTTCACACCAACTACTAACAATGTTTTCCAGTTAAAGTTTTATTCACCTAACTGAAATTATGATGTTTACACAGTTGTATGCTAAATTGGGCTTAATAGGGTAAACAAGAATAAGTTGTGAAGGTGAGTTGGAATCAACCCCACAACTTTAGAAATTAAATACAACCTCTGATCCCACTGACAGACGATCACAGAGGAGTTAATTTACAGACAAGAGTGATAGCAGTTAGCAGAGCAAAAATATAACGGCTCACGTGAAGATGTAGAATTGTCCAGTGCTGTAGGTTTCTAGTTGTTTGGATTTTTTGTTCGGAAGGGCTCAGTCATTCAAAATATGTTTCCTAAGGGAAGATAATTAATGGCAGCGTGTCTCCAACCTCTATTTACGGTGTAAAAAATCACGAGTCAGTTCTATATAGGTCTATAAAATTAGGTTTGAGTAAATCCTTCAATCTCTGTACAACAAACCATAACCAAAACAAAAAGTCACATGTTGTAGAATACTGTTTGGGTTTCTTAAAATGGACACCAGCTTAATTCCCAATGTTCAGTTCATTTGAAAGATCATCAGAGATCTGTTGCAACCAAGCAATAAAACTCCACTTGAAGTTTCAGTTTGTTTAGAAATGAACCCTGATGTTGAAAACAAATTAACTACATTATCCTAAATTCCTAAATTTGTTGATTATGTGTTCCTTTTCAGGCCTCAGTAAACTCTCTAATATTGATTCTTAAAATGTATCTTGGGCCAAAAACAGAAACATAAAGTGTGTCCAAACTCTTATTTGCATTATGACAAAAAAAAAGAGAGAAAAGATCTTCCCATCAATGTAGTTTTTGCACAAACTTTTATCCAATCTGGGTGGACGACAAGCTGCGTCCATGTTTAACCTCAGGACGGTAGAGCGAGCCCTAAACATTGTATACAACAGAAAATGCTGCTGGGCTGTTTGACCTCAGTCTTCCTCTTTTCTGGGTGTCAAAACATGACTGCGACTGCTGTGAGAGTACAGCAGGAGACAGCCAGCTGAGCCCAGGAAGACTCTCGTCTCTTCAGCTGGCCACTTCACACTTTTGCAGGGAGATTTCCTAATGCGGAGTGCAAAGAGAGGTTAGCTGGGGAGACACTGAGCTCTAATACATGCAGCTCTTCCTTTTTTTTTTCTTTTTTTTTTCCAAACACCAACTGAAGCAGATTGCTACATGCACACACTAAAGAATGGGCTTTAATCTGAGTACTAATGGGTAAGTTCACCACAATGTGCTCGCTTTGTTTCGGTAGATAAAAATAATTTAAGTATGGAGCCACACCTAGCTGATTAATCACGATTCATTGTTAATGCTGCTCTCCTACGAGACCAGGCGTCTGTTTAGCAGAAAACTCCTTGTTCATGAAGGCCACATTATTTAGGATTTGCCATCGTTGTTTTGCTTCTTTTCTTTTAAAGTGTAATGTCTCAACATGCGGCAGCCAAACTGCAGAACGTGGAACCAAAAACACATACATTCTTAAATCAGAATTGTTTTTCAATGCATTATTTTCAAATGACAACTAATCTTTTTTTGTTTCACATTTGCTTGTTTGTGGTTCCAATGACACTTACAGGTGATAATCCTCTGAGCTCTGCATGTGCTTTACCTTGATTTGGGATTGCATGAGAAGGTCATGACATATCCTCTAAAGGACAAAAGTGAACTAATGAAGGATTATAGAGGCAGACAAAATGTACTGAGACAGCTTTGTATGAGAAACCAGCGACATGCAACTTGTAAAGCTGTTTTAGCTTTTGTGTAATAAATAAAAATGTATGATTTGACCCCCAAATTTTTTTAAAGGACTAACAGAAGGATTGGATTCGCTTTGACATTAATTAGCTTGTCAATATTGTGCAGAACCATTTTTTTTGTTTTGTTTTGTTTCTTGAATCTCATTAGAGGGTAATATTACTGATTTCTTGTCACACACCCCTCTGAAGTGCATATGTTGTTGCTTTCCTTTGTCTGCAATTATGACTGAATTACAAAACTGCAAACATCAAAACTTCTTACATGATGGCATCTCATGTGACGAGTAATTCCTGAGAAGTGTTAAAATAGACAAAATTATCAGCAATAGATACTGCAGTCAGACTTGGTATTTACCAAACAGCAGCTCAAATACCTGCAGAGAATCACATCCTTTCTTTTTTATCTTTATCTCACATTCAGTGCAATTTTGCAGAATCAACTATTGCATTAAAAATGTGCTCCATTCATCAACTCACCCATCGAACACTTTCACAGATGCATACATGCATGCATGCAAGTGCCTTCTTCCTGCACATTTTTTTCCCGTTTCCATTCTCCCCTTTCTCCTTGCAGCTCACTGTCAACAGCATGGATTGGGAGCATTTGACTGCCCTGTTTCTTAGCAACAGTAACCATGGTATCCAATTCATTATGAAGACAGGGATGGGACAGGGAAAATGAATCAGGGAATGAGCTGATGGATAAAATTACTATAATTATTATGAAGCGTTTTCTGTCTCGTGTGACTTTTGAACAGAACTGGTGTTGTTTTCAGAAAGATTGTGAAATTTTATGTAGTTTTATTTTATTGTTGCATCAAAATGTAGTCAGTTATGGAGTATGTGACCATTGCAATTATTAATGGACAAAACAAGGCAATGGTGTTTGACCAGAGTTGGTTTTAATACATGTATTACTGGAGGTAGGATCAAGGTTTTGGCTTTGGATGACCCAAATATAGCCAAATCTCAAAACTTTAGGTCTAAAGTCAGTTTGACTAAATATAAAACATAATCCCCGGGCAATAATGAATTATTTTCAAAACTTTCAAATATTAGTATTTGTGATTTGTTTTGTAAATTATCATAATAGTGTTTTAAATTTTTTATGTTTGCCAGAACAACCAACATAATTAACTAGACTTAAAAAATGTCAGAAAGTCAATTCTGATGTTGGTTTTTATAGTAATACAAACAACCTAAAAAAGTATAATTTTAAATGACTTCAACAGTAAAAGGTTTTGTCTACAATATTATATAGAAAATGTAAATATTTTTCCTTTTTTTAAAAGAGTGACTAAGATATTAACTTTTTTATAATATTCCAGTTTTGTGCTAAACTGTCCGAGAAAAGCAGTAAAACAAAACAACAGATGCATTTTGCATGTTGCAGATGAGCAAACTGATAAACATCTAGCAAAGAGCATGCAGGGGGCTGCTTTGTGCACCTAGTCCGGCTCCATGATAAAAGACTTTCTGCATGATGTAAGTATTTTTAAGTCAAACGGTCCAAGTATAAAACTCCAAGTCAAATCCTGAGTCTTGTGTGATTATATCAAGTATCAACTGACTCAATTCCATGTCAAATGATTAAAATCCACAACTCTGTGAGAACCTGAGCAAAGCAACTGCATCCTGTGACCACCTGTCTTCCAGTAAATGTTGGATAGATGTTGTTTTTCCCATAAACAGAATTTTTAGACGAAGATAAGGGTGTAAATACACATCTCTAATTAATGAATGTGCCATCCCGACAAAACCAAATTCTTTACTTAGTGGTTAAAATTGTTTTAAGCAACAACCAATATTAAAATCACTGTAATAAAAAATCCGAAAGGAATTTCTGTTTGCTGATTATTCTAGATGACCAGAACTACGAATGTGAAAAACAAATACGTTTTCTAACATGATACACATATATTAGCTATTAACATTAAAATACATATTCATGTTTATAAAACAAAGATGTAAATAGTGTTTAAAAATACAACTAAAAGACGCTCTTGTTAGTGCAGCTTAATTAAGTGCATTGGCCGTTATTCGTAGTAAATATGAAATGTAGGCCAATTTATCAAAATGGTGACATCCATTCTTGTTTTTACAGTTAAATCAGTAGTAGAACTAGGTTAGGAATGGAACTGACATATTTTGATTCAGCATTTTTTTTTCATACATATTGAGTTCAAAGCATGTTGGGTTGAAAGACTTATTTAACTTGAACTGTAAAAGAATTAGGGAAATTAGTCACTGTGATTTCCAGTAACACATTTGAGTAAATGAATAAAGGGGGAATTCACTAAGCAGCTTTTTTCACTGTTTTTATTTTGTTTTTCAGTTTTTTTTCTGTACCTGTTTTACAGAGCGGATTAATCTACAGGTATAAGATAACTCTCTTCTCAAGTCCAGTTGATGAAAAGCAATGGGCATGTTTATTTTCCATACATCTATCTTTTTTGTTCATTCAAATGTAATAATTTGGGCCATGTTGGACATTTTGATGCGGCTTATTTATTTATATATTTTTTTATGAAATCTGTCTCCTTTTGGAAAATGTAAATATATTGGGCATTCAATAAGCAACATAGATCACTATCACAATTTGCTTTCTACTGTATAATTTCGTGTCCAATAGACATGTGTACAAGTGACCTTCTCCAAGTTGCAGATACATTTAAAAACCTGTTTGAATGTTCCAAAATTATTTGCTTTGTATTCAGAATTTTTAAACAATAATTTACAATAATAACCAGAAATTCTACTTGAAAAGAAGGTTATTTGTTAATGACTTTCTATAAGACATTAACAATTCTCTGACGCATCACTTTTGGTAATGCCAACAACGCAATGTGTTTTATAACTTTGTTTAATTCTATGCCGCATCAAAAGCATTATTTGCTTTTCCACAGCTTTTTTTGTAGCACACTTTACTTATGTTTTGTCGGAATGCATGTCTACTCCCTCATATAGATGTGGGCAAACTACATCATCACAGATGAAGAAACCTCTAGGGCAGTTTTTCCTTTGCATCTAGGGTAAGAATCAGAAGCATGCACCGATTGATTTTTACAACCTTCCTGTCCCCACTGATGGCCTTGTGGTTTCCTGCCCTCTTAATGTTTATACCCATAATTTAAAAAAAGATAATGCGTAATCTCATCCTTAAGGCATAGCTAAAGTTAAAGGTTAAATAGAAAAGTAAGTAGAACCTGACAAAATTACATCATTTTAAAATATTTTATATAGTGTTTTACACATTTGGTGCTAGCTGTTACATACATCTGTTTACTTTATTTGTAACTCCGTAAGCTCTCTATTATGCACTTGGTGTTGTGCTTTTTTCTTGAATTATCTTGCAAAAGATTACAGAAAGGATGCGGGTACATCATTGGTCCTTATCTACAAATCTGCATGGGTGTTCATATCTATCTGTCTGTCTCACTCATGATTTTGTCGATGGAAAATATGGGTCAGTTTCTTAGAAAAATGTTTTAGTTAACAAGACAAACTGTTGTAACTCCCCATTGTACCCATGAAAGTTAACATGTTCGGGAAACATAATCAATCGAAATGTAGATTCTCTCTGGTAGATCTATTCCTTCATCAGTAATTTTGAGGGGGCTCAACAGCTTAACACCTGTGCCTAACAGCAATCACGCAAGGTGACAGACTTTAGCTGATAAACCTTCATCATTTACAGACTTGGTGGCCTCACCAAACACATCTGATAATTTAGGTATTGCTTAATGCAGCTGAATCCCCTTAAATGTGAGTGCTGAATGAACTTGTGCAAGTATCAAAGTGAAAAGTATTGCTTGAATATATTAAAAATCTTGTTAACCTCTTTGTTGATATACACCGTAAATCTGATTCCTGTAGCTTCTTCTTTTTATCATGCACCTACAATGTGTAAATCATGAAAATTCTTTTTTCTTGTCTCACGCTAGTGAACTGCCGTTGCTACAAGGCGCCTCTACAATCTGCTAATTCTCACAGGTACAACCTTACACTTTGTTCTGTGAACTCAATTAACACCATACTGCATTTTCTCCTCAGACTTTATTTTTAACCTATTAACTAATTGATTTCATGTTCCAGCCTGGCACAGCTAGTCTACACCTTACTTTATCAAAGTAGCCCATATATTATCAGGCCAGTTTGGTTTTCAGCAAGGGCAAAGTTTCAACTGCATACGAGCTACTTCCAGAGTCGACTCTATCACATAAGAGTAAACCTTGAACACTAGAGCTTTTTAAGGTATAATCTCTTATAGTGGGACTATAAAACAACAAAAAGTATTGTACATATTTGTAACTTGGCAGAAACAAGTCTGGTGTCAGTCTTTCTCTATTACTGGGAATCAGTATCAGTCTAACTATTCCTAAACACTTGGATAAGAAAATTGGGACAGCTGTAAAAGGGAAATAATTTAGATTCCACAACTCTTCAAAATAGCTTTCACTGTTAAGATAACAAGTTAAAGTAAAAATATTTAACAATGTCTTTGTATTAACAGCCTAGATACATTCCTACTAAAAAAAAAACGTTGGATAAGGACAATAATGTTATAAAAATATATTGAAATTGTTTATTGAACATCACCGGAATGTCTAAATGAATGATACCAGAGTTTATTTTTAACAAAGAGAACTACTTGGTTCAGTATATTTGGCATTCCTGTGTTGGACTTTGTAAAAATTATAGGCTGTGCGCTTGACACTGGAATAAATCAGCTGTAACTTTTAAAAACAATGTCCCTGAATTTATATAACCTTTTTTTTTGTTCTTTTTTTTTTGAAGTGTCTGCAAAAGAAAAGGATTGGGATTAAAGTGAGTGTGAATGGAGCATAATTTGTGGTCCTAAAACTAACTATAATACATGTTTTTATGTTAAATATTGGTTAGTTTTGAAGGTCTGTCCCTAATGTACAAGAATCAGACTACTTTTCCATTCTGACTTCAGCGGAAGTCCATTCTCATTTGATTCTGAGAACATTCCTGAACTAATTTGAAGTTGTCACACCTAACAATGCAACTTAAATAATTTATAATCTTTAACTTTGTACATGCTCATCTAACATAAAATAAAAAACTCAAATTAACTCTGAACATACAATATCAACTTTTATAAAATTCTACATCAGACAAAATTGGCAACCAAACAAAATGATTCCTTTGTGTACCCGTGTATCAGCGTGACCACAGCAGGGTTGTTTGTATTGTACAAGGGGATCTACAGAGAGGAAATGACACACAATGCATATGTGTTCTGCTTTCTTCTGAGAAATATGAAATCCTTTGTTCCAGATATTTTTTTACACGGGGCAGTTTTAGTTATGTTTCAAATTAAAACTAACAATTTTCCAATCTCTTGCAGTTTAGTCTGTACAAAAAAATTTAAGAAACATAAATTATTTTATTTTTTGTATAAAACAGTTCTAGTGGGTTTACATATTTACATATCCTCATCCCCTGTATAGTGAATTTAAACCTCTCCACATCGGTGAATATTGTAAATAAGAACTGGATTCACAAGCGTAATTAGCTGTGAACCTAATCTAATAGCCAATGGTCGAACTGATGAATTGAGGCTGATATATTTGGTTAAATGCTGTATCACCTCCCTTATTATATTTTGATATACTTGGCTGACTTAATTTAATCTTATTGTTTACATGACAACTGTTACAGCTTAGGCTATTTTCAATAGAACTTGGTTTCCAACATTAATTAGAATTTTGCAGGATCTTACTGTTATGCTGACGTATCCACTCGAGATGTTACATGTGCTTGGGATCATTTATCTGTAACTTTATGATTATTTAATAATCTTCTTTAAATGTCGATAATACCATTTTGGGTGTGAAATTGCTTTCCTACAAGAAACACTGGACCATTAATCAAAGAAGATGACATTAATAAACTCTGCTAGGTCGTTGAATCTTGGACGCACTTAAGTGGACATTCACCAAAAAAAACACATCAAAGCTGGTTTTTGAACGGAAAAGGGAGACTAAGATTAAGCTGCTATGCTAGTAGTATAAAAGATTTGTGTAACATGATTTTTTCTGATTTTAACAATATTGCAAAGAATGGTGGCTAAAGATTTAACCGGAATAGGCCCAGAAACTTATTGATGGCAAAAAACAAATAATAATCCTAACTTGCTTATAAACTTTTAACCAAATATTAGTGGGTGAGCATCTAAGTGTTGGAGCCTTCATGTGTACAATCTTAAATAACTTTTATTATGTGTCATGAAGAGCATATGCACATTTCTAACTTGCACCATCTGTATAATTGTAAAAATGGGTCCCTAACATTATTCTTACCGTCTGGTTGTCTTCGTAGAGTTTTAGGTCATAGCCACTCAGCTCAACACAGAATATGATTGCAGTCACGCCTTCAAAACAGTGAATCCACTTCTTTCTCTCCGAACGCTGTCCACCCACATCCACCATCTTAAAGGTGAGCTCCTTGAAGGTGAACTTGTTCTCCACGATGCCTGTGGTCATGTCACGGGAACGCAGGATGTCCTCTACAGTGGGGATGTATTCAGATGAGGAGATGCGGTCCAGGTCGTTCAGGTAGTAGGCAGTGTTGTCCTCTAAGTGGTATTCGTTGGAGCGCTGGAAGCACTCCTGAACCCCTGCATCTGCCCACAAACGTTTCATTACCCCCTGTAGCTCTAGAGTAATCTCCCCTTTGCTCTCAGCCGGCCCTGTGAGTGCAAAGAGCTGAACGGCATCGTAGGCGCGGTCAGGATTGTGAAAATCAATCTTGAGGGTGGTAAGGGCCCGGATGATGCGGGTGAGAGAGTCTATGGCATTGTATAGGATGAGAGGCTTGTACTCCTTGCAGGCTTCCAGGTTAAAGCCACCACTGTGAATGATTTTCATCTGCTTAACAATGGTGCTTTTGCCGGAGTTGCTGGTGCCCAGCAGGAGGAGCTTGATCTCACGCCGTTGCCGCTGACTCTCCGAACGCAGGTGGCGGTCGATCCGCCTCGAGCGCCGAGCCGCTTCCTTCTCCTCCGAGCTCTGACGGCATCCCATGGTCCTCCACCACGTCGTTAGCACAAAGGAACTCGTGCTGCTGCTGGATGGGGAAACAAATATGATGAAGAGGTGGATCGATAGGAGGTGGAGGAGCTGGAGACTATTTTGGGTAGAGTGCAAGAATGCAGAAAAAGGATGTTGAGAATAAATGCTACAGAGCAGTCCTAGCACGAGACAGCAAAGCAACCAGACAGTTGAGTGTTTCAGGGGTATTTCATTGTTTTTCTTCAGGGGTAGTCTGTGAGTTCTGAGTAGGCAGATCCCAGACAGGTGGGATGCCCACACAGTGCCTGGCACTGAGGTTGGAATGCCTGCTGAAGCCAACAGAGCCGGGGTTCATAGCAGAGAGTCCTCTTGAGGAAAAGAACTGGCAAAAGGCTGGGGGATGGTTACTGTATGTCAACAGAGAAGAGACTTAGACTTGATGCTTGCGAATATGAAATCCCAGTCACTCTCCTCCCACATGGCTCTTCTGCTGTGTAATAACCATGCACCTCTGCTCAATATCAGCCTGTTTTGTTCGATCCAGATGAATAAAAACTTTTGTTCCTCTTCTTCTGTTAGATTACGCCCAAAGCACAGGAGGCCTGCCGACACAGAACATGGAGAAAAAGATTATACACGTTTTAGTTTTATTTCTAAATTAGGTGTAGAAGAAATTTCTGAAAATGTAAATTTAATCCCAATCTAATGGTTGACTTCAGCTATAAAAATATTTTTGTGTGCTTTATGATGCTTTTCTGTCAAGATTAAATGGGCGAAGCAACAATCTCGGAAAGTAAAATGCTTTGACAATCTGACAAAGCAGAGAGATCGCAAGATCCAGGCACTTCCTTTGCACTGCCGTTCTATGCTCAGATACATCTGTTTCATTTTCTGTCTTTTTTAGTAGCTTCAATTTGAGGTCACCTCCTACTCTAACGAACAGACACGTGTTGGTGAGAAGAGAAAACTATGACTGAAGAAGAGCAAACTCTCAGGTTTGTAATAAAAGTTCATAATAATCAAAGAGTTACTTATTTTTTATAGGTTTCAGGTTATATTTTATAGTACTAGAGAAGGGAAAGACATAACATAGCTTCTAGTTAAAGATTTTCAAAGTTTAAAAGGAAAATAACTTTATATTTTTTCCAGTTACAGGTTTATATAATAATTCAGAAAATCAGGAAACAGAAGGTTGTCTAGCATGGCTCAAGCACTATAAAAACAGAGAACATATTTATTTTTTTATATAAACTTGTTTAATCAAGCTCCCAAGATTTTGTGTTGACTTTATTTATACCATAAAGTCCTACAAAAAAAAAAACTTATGTCAAGAGTGTTTAAACTCTCTGTAGTGAGGATAAAAAATTAACTAGTTTTAATTACCATGGATAAAAGTTCATGTTTTTAAAACTGACCGATAAAACAATATTCAGTGACAGTGTTATGAAAATACCACATTGTTTTTTTCAAGACAACATGCAAAATCAGAAATCACTTAAACATTATGAAAGTAAAACAACATTTTTTAAACTACCAAACATCACAAAGAATTATATGTTACATTTCGGACTTATTAGCCTTGGTTTTGTTCTTTTTTCACTCAGACGAAGAAAAAGTAAGCCACTTTCTCTTCTAACCGGCTCTGGCTACCCAGCGTGAAATACAAAGTAAGCAAAAACCTTGCCCAATATTTGCACTCTTGGTTTAGTTTGCATGTTTATCTTATTACCAGCTTGTGAAATTCCTTGGACACCCAGCATTGTATCTGAGACTCTACTTATAGTTGACAGACAAAATCTAGAACACTTTTTTGTCTAAAACTGTTGGAGAAGAGCCTTTTACGTTTACATTTTTCAGTAGTTTTATATTTTATTTTATTTAAACTACTACTCATGGTAGTTGTAATTGTGTGCTACTTGATTGTATGCTGCAACTGCAAAGTAATTTCCCTGTTGGGAAGAATAAAAGTACTTATATTCTATTCTATTCTATTCTACATGGCAAGAAAACTTTAGAATAAGAATCTTGAAGAGGTTATGTGGCCTGCCTGAGGTTGCTTAAGACATAACTGGGTGTTAGCTCAGAGAGATTTTACACATAAATAACTAATTGAACAAAAATCTAAAGGAATACTAATTGCTTATACAAACTTGTACAAAAAAAACACTACAAACAAAACGCACCACCGAATCTATTAATTCCTCATGATCATGTGAAGCTCTGATATTTACAAATTGGGACACATTATTGTGACTGGTTGGGATGAATAAAAATGGGTCAAAAGTGACATTTTATACATCATCTCCTCATAGGTAACCAGTCAGCATTGGCAAATCTTCTGAATTGTGGAGAGGCAGTTGCGTACTTAAAAATGCAGACAAAGAAGCACCTTATTAAAGCAACTGAAAAGCCTCCTTTTAGAAAATATTCACTGCAAAAAACAAAACAAAAAAAAGATTATTTTAGAGATTATAACTAAAGCACTTTTTGGGGAGTTTAAAATCAAGTGTGTTGGAATCTTGCCTACTGGTTTGTGGTCCACGCAAAAACCCATATTGGAAATCACTATGCTGGTTTCTCTGGTGAAATTTCACCTGTAGTCTAATATACAAGTGTGTGCCGTCTAAACTAAACTCAGTTCAGGCCTCGTCTTATCCTCACGATACTGATCCGTCATCTGGTCATCTAAAAATCCAAATATAATCCCACTTTCATTTAGTCACCTTTGTTCATTGACCATTATTGCTGGTAGAGCCAGGATTAAATAGACAACATGCAAAATTGCAATGTGTCATGAAAGCTCTTTTTATAGATTAGATAAATAACATTAATGGATTTTAAAAAATGTCAAAGCTTTTGATCATTAAAAATTAGGAAACATACACATTAATGTTCCTCACAGGATTACCAATCCAAATCAGAAAGCTACGTTTTATGTGCAACAGCTGCAAATGTCAATTAAAACATCACTTTACATATACTACAGTTGTAAAGTCGATACATTGGCAATACATTCATTTAATGCATATACCAATGGGTTAAAAGACCATAGAATATGTTTATTAAGTATATCTAATCTTTTTGAAATATTTATATATATTATTTATACATGTTATTAAGTTAAATGTTAGTTTTTGTTGTTCATGATATATTGACGCAAAATATCCCTGCAAAAACTTTGAACCAAAAATAATAATCAGTAACTTGCCCTACATAGACAGACATAGCCCTCAAGTTTGGCATGTTAAGCAATTCGTTTTACAAATAAGCTAGCTGCAAACCTGCGTCTGAAATTGATTGTGTGGTTAAATGCACCGTTTACTGGTGGTTATAAACTCACCACTAAAGAAACAGTGGTTTCATAGTTGGAAATGCATGCTTACCCTATGGTTTGTTGCATGCAGCTACCTGGAAGCAGCTTTGCAGACATACTTACAGTTATGTCTAAAGTGCTAAAAAGTGACTCTTATCTAACTTTCCTTTTTTCTTAACAAATAGTTGTACTTTTACTTGAAAATGATTTTCATTAACAGCCACTATATTTAAATATATTAGCTGTACTATATTGCTCTAAAAAATAAATGTAAATTGGCAACAGTATTGCAATCAGTAAGTATAAGCTAGAGGCCAACTGCAAAAATGAAACAAGTGAATTCATTTGTTGTTATTTTTTATGACCAAGGTTATATTAAATTTAGTAAGCCTTATCTACATGGGTTTCAGAAAAAATAGACTCTGTAATAAAAAACAAACGTGCGAGGATATTTAGTCTTAAGCAGACAGTATTAAAATCTCCAAACATAATAAACAAAAAGACTTTTATCTAATATAAGGTTTGTGATGAGATCATTAAAACGCTGTCTGACTGGAGTTCATTTCCACGAACATCATTCCTATAATATCTACTCAGTACCTCCACTGATTTCTCCCTCTGATTTTCCTACTTTGTTTCAGCTGCAGTTATGTGTCTGCACACTCTGAACCAGAGAAGGGATTATCTAACCATGCCCACCGATTCCATATAACCTCACAATCTCAATAAATACACAACGAAGGCCAAACATATTAGACAGATGGTAAGTAAGAGATGCGGATGACCATGTGTTTCCTTGCAGGATTATACAAACTGAAGTCTCTCCGTCTTTGGTCAATACCAAACTCTGATATATATATATCTCACTATCACCATGGAAAATAAACTCAAGGTGGCAAGTATGGGGGTTTTTTTCTGTTTTTTTTTATTGTAGCTTTAAGCACAACTCTGCTTGCCAAACTTCTGTGTCTTGTCCTTTAAATTTTTAAACTGTAATGCAAAGGTGAATAAAAATAGTAGCATGGATTTAATTTTTAAGAAAGCTGAATAATCCTTTGTAATCTATCAAAGAGAAATTCAAGAAACTCTGTGTTTCAGTGTTTGTTTGGTTGTGATTGTAGTCTGCTATTGATAAAAAAAAAAAAAACTAAAAAAAAACTGTCAGTGTTCAAACAGAGCATAACAAAAAATTACTACACAAACAGAACAGGGAGCATTGTTTTGTAGCTTCAGGCACCTGACTTCCGTTTCAAAATGGCACATCCAGCCAAACCACTTAATGCTCGCTGTTGCTTCAGAATGCCTTGCAAACACACTAAAACTACATGTATACAATATTCAATGAGGCCGTTTCTAAATTTTGCAGCACTTGCGCTTCTGCTTGGTTTTGAAGTTTCACCACAACTTCAGTAAAAGCGGTGGAGAGATTGTGCAAGAAGTGCTCTGTCAAAATTGATTATCACAATGAATTCAGATGAAGATTGCTACATGCTCTAACACCGCAAGTAGGAAAAAATAAACTATAAAAACATATTTGGGGAAAAATGTATCTTTTTATATTTATAATAAACAACGGATATACTCTCTGGTCACTTGTTTTTGTACCGCCATTAAGTTTCTTGTAGACACAGGTGGTGATTCCATGGATCTGAAGTCAGCAGCTCAATGCATTTAGGCATCTAGACACAGTGAAGGCTACTTAGTTCAAACTTCAGTGACTTTGAACAGTGTGTAATTGCTGGTAAATTAGTGTTACAAAAACTACTGATCAATTTCATTCTATATATTTCCGAGCAAAACCATCTACGCTGGTTCACATAAATTGAATAAAAACATACCATACAGTCGCCGGGTTGATGAAAATGCACTGTTGGTATCAGAGCGGAGGTAAAAGAATCAAGAAGAATCAAGAATCAGTTTATTTATATAGCGCCAATTGACAACAGATGTCGTCTTAAGGCATTTTACAAGAGAATCAATTAAAATCCTAGATACATCATTAGAGTTTGAAAAAGTTTTCAATTTAAGGAACCCCACCAGATTGCATCCAGTCATTGACCTACAGCATTCAAAACTTAGGAGACTAGTTTGAGATTATAAAACAACAGACGTAGCTTTGATAATTGCTCGCTGGAACTAAAGTTTTCAGACCAACGTTTTTTAAAGATAGTGCATGTTCACCCCTTAAGCAAGAAGAAGACCACATATCTCTGGCAACTATCAACAATCTGACACACAGAGTACCTAAAATCTGACTTTTCGCATTCGTTGAAAAATAAGTATTGAATTCAGCTGCAACATGTGTAAGGGGAGATCAGAAATTTTCAAAAGACACAACATAAAAGCCATCCTGCTGTTTAGGATACTATACAAGGTATATTCTGGTTTTAATAAGTCTTGCAACAGAGTTAATATAACTTGAACATAAGCAGGAATAATGATGTAGATTTTGCTTTAGCATTGTTATTCCCTCTTTCTGTCATACCAATAGAATCTCTACAACCCACAACATTTTTCATTTATGTGATAGTAGTTGTGTGAAATGGCTGTTGTGTAATGTTTAATGCTAGTGTTCTTTCCCTGTTTAGTATCCCACTGTTTTTTTATTAGAAATGCATTTATTCAGTGATCTGCAACCATTTTAGTTAATTGAGATATTATTCTCAGATGTGGGTTTTGAGTTCAGATCCAAGTCAAACAAAACACATTACTAATTAGGAAAAAAGTAACCAAATACTTTGTATTGCTTACCAATTTTTAACCTGAATTGTTTAGTTTTAAAGTGGTAAGTTACAGTCTTTAGGTTGAGTTAAATGAAATGGCTTCTCAATGGTTCTCTACTCTTGACTTGCATTTGGAGTCACATAATATACAAAACTGCTTTAACCCTCAATTAAACATAAGAAGCCAAATAAGTGTTTTTTTTCTTCAAATGAAATATTCTAAATGTATTACAGACAGGCTAATTAAAATAATATACTGTTTATGAAATATTAGTGTTAGATCAGTGATGCTTTATTAATTCAGTTGGAGCAATTATTTAAGATAATTAGCCCGGATACACAGCCAAACTGTTTAATTAATAGCCAAGGCTTAACAGCTCCAGCTCAATACTTAAAATCCTTCATGTCAACATGTCTACGTACGAACAATTATATCGTCCTGATGCAATATGAAATAAAAAACTGATATCAACATAATGTGTGGATTAATCCAAAGGCTGGTGCATCCTACATGCAAATTCATGACTTCATTACCATTTATACACACAATTGGTTTGTAATACATAATGCCAAAAACAGTGGTTAATAAAATCTTCTTCTTTTTGGGGGGGGGGGGGTGCTTGTTGTTTGCTATTTAGTATGGAAATGAAATGATGAGTTAAAATGTTTAACCTGATGTCACACACAAAGTTTGTGTGTGACATCCAATCCAATCCAATGTGCGGCTGCATAGGTATGAATTGTTTTTGTTCCCATATGTCCTTCTAATCATCTTTAAAAAGAAGAGACAGTAATTGGGTAAAATGGTGCGCGCCAGGAAAGAGGTAGAGAGATTAGGGAAGACAGAGACATGGAGGTTATCGCGCAAGAAGACCAGCATCTCCATCCATTACCGGAGTAGTGGGAATGGGAGAGACACACGAGGCAGAGACTGGTCACTTTTATCTTCACACCTTCACACTATCAGCTTTTGATTCCATCTCTCTCTCTCTCTCTCTCTCTCTCTCTCTTTTTCCTGCTTACTCGCTGTTATTAATTTACCGTGCTGCATATAATTACAATCACACCCTCCTCTGGAGCTTAGTACAAGCAGCGTGCCTGTGTTGTGTGACCTCCTCCTATGTCGTTTTGCTGTTGTTTGGTCAACGGAAAATGTATTAACATCAGGGTCAATCACATTAGATTGAATGGGGATTTTAATCCATAAGAGGTGAAATGTGATGGCTAAAACACAAAATTGTGTTGTGAACAGGTAAAATGAATTACAAATTGTCTTTGGAGGCCATGCAGAAAGGGACATTTTCAAACGTTAAATTGTTTCACACTTACCTGATTGAAAATGTGTGGAAAAAAAGCCTGAAATTATAATTTTTGTTTGTTTTGTATGAGCATTATCTGAACAAAATTACAGCACTCTAATACTGAGCTTTGGGGATGTGTTTTTACCTAATTAAAACCAGTGTAACATGATGTTTTAAAACTGCAGGTTAGGGTATATTGCTGTATTCATTTCAGCATTTCCTGGCTTATGAGGAATGCTTTCATGTGATTTCTATTTTGAAGATAATGATGATACATTCCTACCTTAGAGTAAAAGATAAACGAGATAATAAGTAAAAGTTCCTTCATACACTCATGAATTTAAAACTATTAAGTATGTTTTCAAAACAAAGTCAGTTAAATCTATTGCATATAATTCAGCACAGTCCAACAATTATGACTCCAAGGATTCTGGGTAAAAATAGTTTTTCCCAGAATATTCAGACTAACATCAAGCATCTCCTTAACTTCCCAATGGGAGGTTGAGCTGCTGCTCAGTTCAAACCTCAGTTTCATCACTTCCCTAAAGAGGAAGATGCATACGTAACTATGAACATCTTGTTTTCCTCATTGTTCAATAAGAAATTATTTTTCCTAACAAATTCAGATGTAGCAAAAAAAAAATTAATAAAGGGACAAATTATTCAAAGATTTATTCTCCATCGTGTGTTTTAGCGTAAGTTTGTGTGCAGCTGCAGTTAGAAGTCGTAGTGTTTGATTAACACCTGAGAGGTGTGGCTACATCTATAATGTCACCAGGTCTTGTATGAATATGTTCTCATAGCAGCTACCCGAGTGGAACCTTAAAAAGTTAAGGACTAAACAGCTGACTGCTATATCTATCTATACTTTGCAGAAATACTTTACATGGGTTATTGTGAGGAAGTAAAAAAAAGCGGATTGTTGGCGAAATTTTCTAACTGTTTACATTTTAAGCTAAATGTAAACAATTAGAAAATTCCAAAAACAATGCTATAGGAAAACATTAGAACTGACAGATTTTTTTATTTTATTTATTTGTTTTTTATCATGTATGTTTTTCTTATAAAGGACATGCATAAATCCATCGCAGTAACCGTTAGCATTTTACATCTAAACCATCTCCAACTATAGAAAATAAATATAGCATTACATAGAGATGAATCAGTATTGATGGATGGAGAGTTCTTTCTGAAATAAAATATGTCTCTCGGGTAATAGAACACAGCAGTATTTACAAACTTTAAAATAGGCCGCTTGCAACGTTTTGAATAGCCTCTTTGACTTGTGTGTGTGCATTACGTTTGAA
The DNA here is from genome assembly GCA_032876305.1 of Orestias chungarensis. Classification (NCBI taxonomy): domain Eukaryota; kingdom Metazoa; phylum Chordata; class Actinopteri; order Cyprinodontiformes; family Cyprinodontidae; genus Orestias; species Orestias chungarensis. Next base: position 6,902,416 of record JAVLVB010000002.1, read on the forward strand.
TGCATTCCAACTGAATGGATACAATTTTGAGCTCTGTATGAAAACTGTGGGTTTATCTACGTCATTATGTCTTCCCGGTGTCGTCTCAGACTTCACAAAACATTGGCACATGCTTTTGACCACCACAGCATCCTTGGCACATGACTCAAACCAAATCCGTTTGAGGTTCGAACTACCTTTCAGTCACTCTGTATATATAGGCCAGAAAACCACGTACAAATATCTGTCATGCGCAACATGATTACCTATAAGGAGTCAAATGAAGGGAAAGAACATTAAATCCCTTGAAAGGTTTATGAAGGCTGTGTGTTTTAGATATCTTTTATATAATACTGTGTGCCTTTACTGTTAATGTTACAATTATTATGTGATATAATTGAAACAGAAAGGGGTTTAAAAGGCTAAAAATGTTTTATCTAGCATTATGATACATAAAAATTGAGCCTGTAATCTGGAATTACTGAAGACTACTGAAACAGAGTTTGAAGTGAAGAAAATAAAAAATCTTACTGGTAAAAGCATGAAAGACGCTAGCTACTTGTTGTTAATGAGGTAGTTATTCAAGTCTATCTTAAATACAGTTTTCATGTTATTCAATGAGTGTGTTTGTTGGTTTTCATTCCAGCTGCATTCTACTAATGTCCGGAGCTGGAGGGCAATGCTGATGGGAAATTTGAAATACATTTCATGAGAACTACGTACAAGATAGAGCGCAAGAGATGCAACCAATTTGGGAATGTCACAATCCCCCATTTAGTTTTTTAAGACATTCTTTTAAAATTCAAATACTTTCCGGCAACCAATATCTTAATATCTCACATACCTTTTTAAACCCTTAATTGTAACCGAGCATGATTGCACCCTGCCTTATACTTTGTTTTACCATCTTTACTCTTCAATAGCAGTTTGCCTCTAAATGCCACAAACAGACACAGAGATTCTGGAACTGACCACTGACCCCTTTCTGTGATAAGCAGAGTCATGTGAATCATGGTACAGACAAGGCAGGAATGGACAAGATAAGACAAATCATGAGCATGGGTGGATTCTTTGACTTTTGTCTCTTATAAGGTGCAATAAGCAGGGCACAGATGCAGTTTGTAGCCCGGATCTTTCTAAGCTGAAGCACGCTGGAATGTGGGACAAAGTGCAGACTGTCAATTTTCATGCTGCGAGCCTCAGACCAATAGATCAATCTCACCTCAGCGCCAATTAACAGAGGTCTAACACACAGAGCTGCATCATGTGAAACTCCCTGTTAACTTAACCTGATTACGTTGCTGCCGAAAAATCCCCCAAACAAACTCACGGGTGTTCCTGTCTGAGTTTAGCAGAGCAAACTGTCCGAACTCAATCTGAGTGATAAGTCAGAGCTTTGTGGTCACTTCATTTCACAATTATATGAGATATAGGGTGCAGGGAGAGCAATCCTGAGCTTCATTTACTGACTTACATTTTGTATTGCATTTTAATGAAACCTGACTCTGGATTAGCAACTGATAAAGTTACATTTAGATTAAATCTTCTCATTTTGTGGCAAAAATAAGCATCTTGTAGCATATAAAGTCAATAGTGCCATAGAAAACTGAGACATCTGAAGGCATTATACATTTTTACATGTAAACTACCTAATTTACATGTCTAAAGCAGATTAATCCTAAACTGAATTTCTAAAACATGCATTATGAAACCTTCTCCTTTTTACCCTGATATGTTAAAAGGTGAGTCTATAGACTATTAATCATTAATTAAATGTTAATTTTTTTGAAATAAAGTAACCCGATTATGACTTGATATTTAATAGTTTTACTGAATTTGGATTAGAAATTAACTGAAAATATTTGTATTGATCAAACCTCAATTTAAAGGTTTATAATAAACAGATTCTCTGAAATTCGTTTGAGATTTAGGAAACTATTAATTCCAATTGGAAACACAATTATGGACATTTCCATTTCCATCTTCTCCCGGTAGAATCAGGGTATAATTAGAAAATATGAGCTGAAATCTACCCTCAAAGCAGCTCAAAAAGGAAGAAACAGCAGGTCTTCCTGGATGGATCTTGAACTAAAAGTGGAGCTTTTTAAAGGGAGGACGTTGAGCATTTTTCAGTGCCTAAATACAAAAGCATTTTCAACCCATTTAAACTCTGAGATGACTCATGTTTTCTGTTAACTTTAAGCAAAGTGACAGCAGTTTTGTATTTCTGTTTACAAAAAAACACAGCCATTCATGATAATTATGACAAGAATTTATTATGACATTGATCAAATCTGCTAACCTAAGTGGAAAAAATTAATTAAAGGAAGAGCAGGCCTCCTCCAGCAGAAGGAAAAAGATGGTAAAACAGCCTTTAAAGACATTTACAATTGCCAAAATCTGAATATTTTACAGTTTTTATCTACGACAACAATATTAGCGGGGTCAAAACTGTCTTAGAATATTGACTATTTGCTGATTTTGAGCTTGATTAGAGATAACATTTTAAACCATGTATGCATGTGGTTACTGATTTTACAAGCCATATCCTGCAGGCTTTAAGTATTTAGGGACTGTGAGTTATTAAAAACTTGTTCTGACCGTAAATTGTTTTAAAGGAAAAATTGCTTCAGTTTCAGAGCTGTCAAAAATTGTCTTTAGATAGCCAACTGTAATATTCATCATATCTCTCCTTTCCTTTTTCCCAAAGTAGGGGGTTAGGAATGGACTGCAAAGCCAACAATAAAAAATCAAAGATTAGAGTTGGTCTTAGTTCATCTTTTTTGATTGCATTCTGAACTCAATCACTATGGCTGGTCATTTGTCTCCCCAGGTGACAGCCGCTCTATTGCTGGAAAACACTATCTGAGACAGTCTTTACCTGAATGGACACAAAAAACAGTCCAGGTAGATTAAAAGATACAGGAAACACCAACAATTCAACTGCTTGTAGTTAAAACACAATGTTTGCTCAACCAATAAAACATAAATGGCTACTTTTAAGGTACAGTATTTGCTTAGACTGTTGATGGAGGTGTGAAAGTGTGGACAACATTTTCTTTGGGTCCCTTGGTTATAAATGATGCTATCATGTCAATATGAAGCATAACATCTGGGAAATGCGCAGACACCTTGCTGAAACTGTGCTATGAAGAATTAATTCAGTTGTGCGGGCAGAAGTGGGCCTGAACAACTGATTGCAAGGTGAATCTAAAATAATAACTTTGGACCTTTCTCGTTCTCAATCCTGTTGCCAGGTCTTGTGTTCTGCATAGGTTGCTGCTGAAATAGTTTGTTAAAGATTTTTTGTAAGGGTTCCCTTACATTATGCCCTGTGTTGGGCCTTTAGAGGAGGCCTGGCTATAGATTGTACGCATCTGAGGACACCACTCTTTCCCTATGCCAAACAATGACAGGCTATGTTCTCTTCCCTCTTCTCCCCCCTACAAACAGTGGGTTGTTTACAGGGTGGAGATTGGTAGGGGGCAGGGGGGTCTGTATGCTAGATGCTTTTCATGATAATGCTCCATTTAATGCTCCTGATCTCAATGGCTGTGTTCCCTTTTCTACAATCCAGTGGGTCACACTGAGTCACAAGACCGACCAGTGATGACAATGGAATGCTTGTGCGCAGACTGAGCTATGGGCATCCTGTGTAATGTGAAGACATGAGACGGTTAATGCCAGACAAGTCAATAAACAATTCTGTTTTCCCACTGCAAACTGAATCATGTCGATCTGAAAAGCTCACGTTACAGGTTTGTAATCTCGAGTCAAAAGTTTTCCTCTTGGAGTTATTAATTTGTGTCTTGACAGATAAGATAAATGCTTCCTGCGACAGAAAGAAACTGTGGTTCCCAGACAATTGCATGTTTCTTGAACCACAAACAACATCTGTTTTCATGATTTAATAAATGGAACAGAAAAAAATCACAAACCTCAAACGCCCAGGAAGATCCAGCGATATAACTGTCATTAACCCATTAGATTAGGGCTGTGACGACAAAATGGGACATACTGTTTAAGTAATAAAAGTAGGAGCTGCTGTAAAAAGCCACATGAAAAAGTTGTGTACTTTTCTTTAAGGTTTCTTTTTTTTTCCTTATTTGACACACCTAAATATTTCAGATGAGCTTGAAGAAGGTTTAAATAATTTAAGTTGTGACACACCTTTTCCAGATCTAAAGAAATGTAGGAACAAAGAAGAGAGAAAGTCACTGAGATCTGACAGTGTGGAAAAGGGTTACAAATTACTTTGTAAAGCTTTGAGACTCGACAACCACCTTCAAAACCATCATCCAAATATCAAGATAACAGGCTACAGCTTACAAGTTCACTGAATACAAATACCAGTGCAATGACAATTTACCCAGAACACCTAAGGAAAACTAAACACCTATTGCACTATAATCGTCATAAACATACAAGCTGTATTTAACAATTAAATAGAAAATAGCCTTTGATAGCATTTATTTAATAAATCTGAAATCACTGGTGCAAAAATATACAATCCGACTAAGACTTATCTTAAGGACAAATCTAAGACAGTGTTTAAGCAAAGGCAAAATTATACATTTAAACAATATAGTGATGGTTAGTTGGTCAGATGTTACTTTAAGAACCTTTCCCCATCACTTTATGATCTTCAAATTAAGCACATTTGGATTATGCAGAAACATAATGATACAAAGCACACAAGAAGGTCCAACTGCAATAGCTACAAAGTAAACAAGGGTTGTAAAGAGACACAGCTGAATTAGTTTTTGGTTTTTTATCAACCTCCAGTGATGCTAATTTAAAACTATTCCGCCAACGGGTTGAAGTTTTAAGGGCTGAAGTTTACATAACAAGAAAGAGATATGACGAAAATTTAAATTGGAGCATAGTAAATGACTTCTTCCTTTTAAATTCTGTTATTTTTATTAGGAACTTGGTAATAAAAAAATATCTCAACTAAAATAATCCTAGTTGCCTGTTAATGTCAACACCGTCTTCTACTGCTTTTGTGGTAAAGACCACACCCAAATGCACTCATAAAAATGTATTTTTTTATGATAAAATAATGCTACAACTTCCCTACAGTAGCCAGACGCGTCTCTCCACACAAAAAAATTTGAAGATGTACCCATAAGGCCACAGCTCACCCTCATCTTCCCCTCCCTCTCTACACCGCCTCCTTGTTGTCATATGACCGCTGTTATGTGTGTGCAAGGGAACACAAAGTTTCTCTGTTAGTCCCCTCTGCTTTGCCCTCTCATCACTCAGATTTGAGAGCTGGAAGTAAGGCCCTCTCGCTCTCCAACCACGAGAAAATTAGACGGGCCCCTCTGTGCAAGTACCAGCAACCATCAGAAAGGAGGGCAATGAGACAGGGAGGGATGAATTGAGCCGGTGTTAATTTTATGTAACACCTAAAGATAACCTAATCGTCACTTGTTCACACACACTGACCATAACCCGTCCTAAGATTTAGTTTGACTCAACAGACGGCCTTCAGTGTTGATGTTTAGCTGATATCCTGCTTTGTTTACACCTCTTGCTTTGATGCAGTTGCAGTCTTTAGGGGAATTTTTGTAGTCAAGTGTATTTGTATAGCGGCAAGGTAGTTCAAAGTGATTTAAATGATTAAAAACATCTATGTTTTGTCATTAAAATCATGAAGAACAGAAGCTTTTTACAGAAACATTTCATTTTGTTATCAAGTCAGATATTCAAATAGAAAATCAGCTTTCAATTTTATTACCGTAGTCATCTTTCATGTAAAAAATCAGAGAAATTCACCTATGAAAACTGAAATAAAATATTTATACTTCTTTGCAAAATAGGTTGAGCTAAATTAGATTGCAAGCAACGGAAAACACATTTTAAATGTATTAGGTTTGTTACTAACACATGAATACGCTTTTATCTATACTGTTCCATAGTAGCTCTGACTGTATGTTTACTGTTGTTGTTTAGGGTTGTTGTCATGTGGAAAGTTTAATATCCGCTTCTGGTCTTTTGCAGACTGTAACTAGCCTTCCTGTTAATTTTGATAAGCTGTCCTGTCTGTGTAAAGGAATACCATCACTATCATGATGGTGTTACCACCATGCTTCCCCATCAGGATGGTGGGTCTCAGTTTTTTATCAGTTTTTTACATATACTGTAGGTTACTCACTTAACACATTAAAAGAGGACGTCTTTACCAGTCTATCAGTAATGGGTTTTGTATTGCCATTCTTCCATTAAGGCTGGATTTTTGAAGAAATATATCATGTAATACTCGATTCACACACCAGAGCTGGAGCTCCTGTAGAATCACAATGGCCGTCTTAACTGTTTCTCTTAAAGTTTTCTTCTTGGCCTAACAGTTTAAGGGAAGTACCGTATCTTGGCAGGCTTGCGGTTTTAAAATCTTCTTTCCATTTTCAGATGATAAATTAGACAGTTCACATTGAAATCCTGAGATATTATTTCATTACCTGAATTAAACTGGTTCACAGCATTATCACTTATTTACTAACCTGTTTGTTCCTGCTGAAACACAAACCTTTTAACAAACCTTTCAGACCTTCCCGTAACAGCTGTGTTTATTCTCATATTAAATTACACTTAGGTGGGCCCAAATACTTAGGTGACTTGCAATGATTGGAGTTTTGCTGTACTTTTTGCAGGTCCATCATGTAAAGTTTAAATGAAGTGCAAGGGAGTTTGTCATTGTAACCCAGCACGAGAGATTATACTTGAATGTAACTCAAGAGATATTTCATTTCATAAAGCAAGTACATTTTTGTTAAGTATTATAAAGCCCTATCTCTATATTGCTTTCCATCTAAAAGAGAGGGCTGCCGAAACATGCCTGCATGGCGATGACACTTTGTCCCAGTACCTGGCTTGGATTAAAGACCCAAAACAAACACAGATGCTGAGCCAGCTAAATAGGAGCAAGGGGCTGTCATTGCACTCTGAGTAATAACACATTTCTGTGTGGTTTGATATCTGATTCACTCTTCATCAGCTTAGAAATTAACTTTGAAAACACTCTGTTTTTGCAGAAATGTCAAAGCTTTTTTAGGTAATTCTGCCACTACCTCTTGAGGAAATAAATGACATTCAGATTAATCATTGTATTAAGCAGGTTGCAGAGGGAACTAAGCTTAGGCCTCTTGGCACTTAACTGTAATAGAGCTGAGTTTAATTGTCCAACCTGCTGGTGTGCTCACCTACGGGATTAAAACCACATCCTTAAAGGCACTGGTCTGTGACATTAAACTCCCCTGTTCAAGAATTGCTTCCTCAACAAGCACACTTTATCTTTAAAATCCCAAGTATGTCTACTGTCAATATGCCACACAGTTTAATGGAGGTTGCAAGCAACACAGGGGACAGAACGAAGTCAGCTGAACATATGGTTTACCACACCAGACACTCCATTTGCAGTTTGATTTCTAGTACCAGTGCAACAAAAAGAGCAAACATTCTACCAATGGTGGTGAAGGAATGGCTGATTTATGTGCTGTGCAGTGTGCTCTGTTGTAGGTGGTTAGGGTGGTTTAATCTAAGTCAGAATAATCGTGCTTGCAAAAACTTTAGATAGAAAGCGATCAGGGTGTGATGACATGTTTAATGAATCCACATAAAACATTTCAACGTGTTGTTGACTTCTAGTATAGACTTCAATTTATTGGATTGTTAAAAACTATACACAGTAATAACAGCCTTAGCTCTCCTCTTGATGCCGGCCAATAGTTCGGTCAAACACCGCGGTGGGATGGCATTACATTTTTTAACTAACATTTATCACAAGTCTGGTAATCTGATTGTGCTGGACGTTTCCAGAACAAAACATTACAGTCAAGATAATTTTGTTAGTATTCAATGGGGTTGATCTCAGTGTCTGAAATAAATTATATCCTTTCCAATCCCAAATACTAGAGATTGTCTCTGTGAAATCACTACGTGTTTCTAGAGCAGTAAAGAGCTGATGGCTGATCAGATAGGTCATATTTAAGTTGCTTTAATGACTCTAACAACACCAACTAAAAATGCTACTAGTAGTCTACCTGAACCGCCAAACACTTTTGAAAACTGTAAATGCACAACAACGTACCATATTTGACCATTCTATACAAATGACAACAAGTCAAACGGTTACTTCAGTCTTGATGAAGCGTTAAGGTAGGGTAGGGTAGAAATTGAGCTTGGAAATACAACAAGAGATGCTTAGGAGAGTGCTTTAATTAGAAAAGTGAGAGTTCAATTAAAAATGCACTGCAAAGTTTTAAAAACTAAAAAACTCTCTTTTTGTACATGCCGCTTTGGTGTTTAGATAATAACATGCAGGGATACACTGTTTTATATTTATTTATAGTGATAAATGTAGGTAGCAATACAAAACCAAGCAAATTGTGATGTTTTTCCAACTTACCACAAAAATGCTATCAACTCCAACGTGAGATAATTCTTTAATCTGAGTTTAAACCGCCATCATGAAGTGCATATGCCATTTAAATATTCTTACAATCAATACTGAAAAGTAGTAAAACATATATTCCTGGGCTAAAAAAATAAAACAAATGTCGGCCTCACCTCTCTACAAAAACACATATGTAATCTCCTATAAGTAAGGTAACTATCACTAATAATACATTTCCAGAAATCAAATTCATGATATCCAATGTATCCTTGTTCAACCTTTGATTGTTGTCCAACCCATCTATGAAACAGCATTTTAAATATACGGTAGTGTATGTTGAAATCAAGATCTCCGCCAGATAAAAACACCAATGAGACAAAAGATTGTTGGAATGCTAAACAGCCAATTTTGTGGTGTAAGTTAATCTTTTGGCTGATGCGTTTCAGCCCACAGATTTTGTATTTATTCCAGTAACTGAGGTGTCCGCAACACATTTTGCGTGATGGCACTAGAAAGGGTCTGCAAATTTAATTACGCAAGTATTTCCCAGAAGTTGCTAAGATTATTGCCATTGACCTCAGTTGTATTTATGTAACTGGTTTTTATAGTAAAGGAAAAGGTTAAAATGTCATGTCATCCCCTGGCACCTTAAGCAAACAGCAGCTTTATTGGGTTTTGTATGCTTTGTATTGTCAAGGCAGGAGTTAAACATCCTCTAATGGACATTAGCTGGAAGGAGATTGTCACGGTATGCCAACCTTGAGAAAGTATTATTGGTACCACATTAATACAACAAAAATTTAACATAAAAACGGATACCACTTAATTGTGAGCTACGCAGCTGTTTAGTTGATTACACTGTTGACTTGTTGGATTACCTAATTACTATGTGTTTTTCCTCTGCATGTAGTATGTGTTCATTACAGCAAGAGTGACTTCCTCCCACGGTACAGAAACATACATGTTTAACTTAAATAGTCTTTAGAAATTGCCCTTTGGAGTGAGTGTGTGTGCACATAAATTGGCAAACTGTCCAGGCTGAAATGAATCTTGGCCAATGATTACTGGAGATCAGCACAAGCCCCTCTACAACCTTGACGAGGAACGAGCAGGTATAGACTCTGCATGGAAATTATCCCTCATTCTTTTTTGTCAAAAACAACTTGAAAATAAGCTTTTTGTTCATGTGTACGACTGAAGAGCAGGAGTCCTTAGTTTCTAAATTCTTGTTTTCGTGGCTGGAAATGTTTTTCAGTTGCCATTTTCCGCTGTAAAAACCATATAGATCATGATTAGCCCAAATTTGATCCATTGTAATGTGTAATGCTAACCATTCCTTCCGAACTTTTGAATTTTATATTGTAGAAACATTCCTGAGGTGCATCAAGAACAGTGAAAGTTCATCCAAAAGACCCAAAACGATAAAATAATATCGTACCAATTTTCAAATCTAAAGAGTCCTTTGCCTTTTCAATATTGCACACAATGACGGTACAATAGCTATTACAAATTTATGCATTTGGCTACTGCAGCTAGGAGGGGGGCAACACAGCATCAAGTTATTTTCATCCGGACAAAACTCCGGGGTCTTTCCCACTTTCTTCTGAGTGTCATCAATAAAAATAATTTCAAACAGTAGGAAACTAACACTATTTCATATTTAATGGGCTCATTTATAGATGTTGTATTTTCCTCTATCTTTTGTCACTACTCGTGGGATGTCTGATCCTTGGTGTGCCTCGGTTGGATGAATCTCTCGCCAGCTCATCTAGCATTCTGTGTCACATGCTCGACAACGCGCTGACTGTCCAACACCGTGAAATTATTACCACCACCCCGCCCCCTCTACCTTTATCCACCCCCCACTCCCCTCTCCACACCCTCAAACCCCGCCTGCTCATCCATCCAATCTGTGCCAAATCTTCCCTTTCTTATTCTCTCCCTCTTGCTCTCTGCTGCATCAACCTCCGCCCCTCTGCCCCATCTGCCTCCCTACTGTTAACCCCCCCCCCACCACCACCACCACCACCACTCCAGCCCCTCAACCGCTCCCTTCTACAAGCTCTCTCTTTTAACCCCTGCTGTCTCTGTTTCTCTTGCGTGTGTAATAGCAAACACACACACAAAGTGTACACAAACACCCGTTCTTCTAGTGCCCCCCCCATCCCCTGCTCCTGTTTTTTTTTTCTATTTTCTTTTTTCTCCCGCTGGGGTAACAAACATGCACCGTGCTTCCCCTCTCCCCCACCCTCTAGTCTTCTTCACACATCAAGATTTATATTAGATTTATTAACAGCTGCACACAAGGAAACCAAATGGATTAAGGGTCCAGAAAGGGAATATTATTAATTGTTATTCTCAGCAAATGAAATAGGGAAGCTTCACTTGAAAAATCTTGCTATGGTTCCAGGGACTCAAATTTGTCGTCTGTTAACAAACTAGTCGGGAATTGTTCACATTCACAGTCTGGTAAAGCCCCGTTGTGCTGAGCACCTGATTGTGTGATGGCGGGTTTATGTTCCTATTTCCCTCCCTGTTTGTTCAGCTTATGGCCTGGACTGATCACATCCAGGAACACACACACACACATGTAAACATCTTTTCTGCATCCTCCACTTGTCCTACATTCAAAATTACGTAAACTAAGCACCATATTCACATAAAAACATTCTATACGAACCAAAGATGCTCCAGGGAGATGATGAGTCAAAATGCAAGCGTAAGATAGCTGCGTCCATTGGCACTGAGCTAAGAGGGTGGAGGAGGGGATTGGACAGCCTGCCTGCCTTGGTGCCATCTCTGAACATCTCTTTCCCTATTTTATTTCCCTGCTTCAACAGAAAGGCCACAGAAAGATAAGAGAAAAAAGGCACAGTGAGAGTTGCTTACCGTCTCAAGGCAGCATCCGTTTACAAAAGGATACTGCAGACAAGCCCTTGCAGGGAGAGAGAAGGCTTAGTGCAATCCACCTTCAGTGCCTCTGCTTCCTCTTCATGTCGTCCTCATATTTACAGCACACACAATTTATGTGTCTCACTCTGTGTGTGTGTTTGTAGGTGTGTGCATGTGTGTCTTTCAGCGGCCCTCTTCCTCTGTCTTATAGCCGTCTATGTTCTGTATCCTTGCTTGCTTCAAGGCAGTTGAGACACTGCAGCGATGGGGGTGGAGGGTGTGTGTTTGACTGTGTTGGAAACGCCAAAGCAGAGAGAGCGAGTGCGGGGCAGAAATAGAGGGAGGAGTCAGTGGAGATGGAGAGAAAGAGAGAGATAGAGAGAGAGAGAAGAGGTCAGGATTAAATCATGAGAATGACAGAGTAAAGGGGGAACAACACACGTTGATGGCTCTAGCATCTTTGTTTAATTTTTTGTCCTGGTCGTGCATTGGTCGTTGGGCCCCTTGAAAGCATTTTTGTTAAAAATATATAATTAGTTCTTCCTTGAAGGTGTAATATTCTTAATAGCAGGGCCAGTAGAAGGTCTGGCTGTGATTTCATTGATGAGTGGGAAAAAAACATGCAGGACAGGGAGAGGAGGGAGGAGGAGGGCACACGGAGAGAGAGCAAACATGACGACAAAGAAGTGGGAGGGGGCTTGGATGATGGTGTAATGTGCTGTTTCCGTGCCAACTGTTTCTGTGACAGTGGGACCACTTCCTTTTATTGCTATTGGCTATACCCAGGAAATGATAGAGGCTTGGGCAAATAGGGCATCCTGCCACTGGGTGGTGCCCTCATCAGTGCGTTCATCATCGCAAATTAAATATACCTAAATGAAGGAACTGATAGAACATAACAAGCAGTTCCTCTTTCTGCTCACATGCCACTAATGTGTAAAGAGCCTCCTCCCTTATTTATTTTACACACATGCTCAAACAGACTGTCCAGTAGGAAAAAATCCTAGATTGCTTAGAGTGTGTGGTGTGGTGTAATGCAATTGCCTGAACACCGACCCTGGTGTCATAAACTATGAGATAATTAATCGACTAAAGGCCAGAGCAAGTACACATCTGATGGGGGGTGAGTAACTTGTTTCACGCTGACCTTTCGTCTGGGCCTTTTTTTTATATTTGGCAAAGATCTTTTTGGTAGGTTAAAACTTTTCTAACTGAACTTCTCTTATGGCTGTGGATCACCTTGTATTTTATCAAGAATTGAGCAGAACAGCAAAAAATAATAGATTAACTAAAAGTACCGTATTCCTTGTCAAAACACAAACCTAACTTATCCTCAAAACTTTAAGCAAGACTAGAAATCTAAATGACATCCCACAGTGTAGCAAGAACGGTCACTTTAATCATACAAAGTGCAAAAAATATAAATGTGATAACAGTTTCAGTAGCCTTGACCCCATATAATTTACTTATGTTAACTTAGGGTCTTTAGCTGTTGACATTTCTATTTGAAATGTTAAACCTTGGATAAAGTGCTTCAAAGAAAGAGGGTAAAAAATCATTACGTCAGAACTTGTATTTGAAATTGTCCTCTCATTTATGTAAACTTTCTGATTTTTGACTATAGTGCTATTCTAAATATAGTCAAGATTTGTTGTAGATATGTGTACATATTGGTACACATCACTGCGAAAGGTGGAGGTAAGAACTTGTAAGCCTTTTATTTTCTTCTTTTTGTATTATTTTTTCAAATAGAAAAAAGATATATTTTACTGTTTTTTTTTTACTTTTTATATGTCTTATTGTACAATATAACAAAATGATATTTACATACCTCCTTAATACATAAATTCAGTAACCTTTCCCTCCAAATATACCACCTGGATTTTACTTAAGAAAATTAACTACAAAAGCAACCAATGTTTTTCCTCAGTGTCTGAGCCAAATGACTGAGAATTTTCGAGTTCAGCTGCTTTCAAGCTACATGGTTTTTATTAACTTGAAGTCCCACTTTACAGTCAAATCAAATGCTGGTTTGAAAAGATCAACTCAGGAAGAATATATGAAGTTTTGCATGTATCCTGACTCGACATTTAAGGCACACCTCATCTGTCCAGGGCAGATCTGTTCTACATTAAGGATATATTAAATGTATCCCAATTGTGTGATTGACTTTATTAAATCAAGACTGCATCCAGTATCAAAGAAGTCAGGTCACAATAATGTAAAAGCAATATGTGCTTTCATGACCTTTAACCTCTTGAATTATGATAAATGGTAAATGGCTTGTACTTGTATAGCGCTTTCTCAAGTCTGAAGACCTCCAAAGTGCTTTACACTACATTCATTCACCCATTCACACAATTATTACATGCATGTACGTCTGTGTGTATATCTGTGTGTATGTGGGATGAGCCCATGGGTAGAAATGATTGCTTTTCGGTCGAGTGGGTGTCTGTGGGCAAGTTTGTCACATGGAGATTCATGATTGATAGAGAGCTGAAAATGTTGGAAGGTCTGCAGCCCAGATGAAAATAACATATGTTTTACAAAGTGAGACATTATACTGGTTTCCATCAATTGTTCTTTTTTCTTTTATTTTACTTTATGAAGGAACTGTCACCCAATGACAGCTGGAGATAGGCACCAGCAGACCCTCATGACCCTACAAGGACAAGTTGGAAAATGGATGGACGGACATTAATAAGGTGAGCTACGCAGCTCGGGTAACCCAGTTGTTGATACACACTGGTGAGTCTGTAAATATAAATGCTAGGCTCTGGTTCTGCTCCAGTCAGAACAAGATGACTAATTTTTAAAGTTGTAAGAAACCTAGAATTTAAATTTTTATATAAAACTGTTCTTGTTCACTGCTCTGACAAAAACATATTTCTCCTAAATCATTATTGCATAAATCACTATATTAATTTTCATATTCGAAGCACATGTTTTGACATGTCATCTGGCTAGACCTACTTTTATCCTAGATAGTCATTCTGTTATACACTAAAACCTGAATTAGGCATTCTGTAAATAACATCATAAGTCCTTATGACCTCTTATGTTTCCACTGCTTTCTTAGGTGATGTGTGCATTCTTGTTTTTTGTTTTATTCAAATAAACACATTCCTTGTTTTAGACATTAAAATGAACACAAGTCTCCACGTGCTACCAACATAGAACAACTGTAAAGTAAATGTATGATTTATTCTCAATCAGAAACCAGTTATCCTCTGGAAAGATTCTCAAAACTCCCCTAATCTTTGGTAAACAACCTGTGACATCTGCTTTTGGAGTAACTATCCACTGTTCACCATATAACTGCTACGACCATGAAAACTAACTGTTACAAACATAGCATATTTAAAACCACAGGAAACGCAGGGCTGACTCAACTGACTTTGTTGTTCAACTCTTCCTCTGTTAAAATTGATGCAGCTTGTAAATTAAGATGATAAAACTTTTTTAATCATTAAATCACAGCAGGGGGTTTCTTCTAGCTTTGTGTCAGACATTTGCAGCTTCACAGCCTGCTAAATAATCTAAGTAAATAATAAGAAAAAAATTATTTTGCATTATTTTTTTCTTAAAACGCCCTCTGCAAGTTTCATGTCCTCCTAACTATTTATCCTTCCCTTTATAACTCATCCTAACCTTCACCATCCCTTGTCTCTTCAGGGTTGCTTCTGTGTCTCTCCTAGCATCCCAGATCCCTAATCCCTAATCCTTCAGAAATCAGTCGGGCAGAATGAGCCAGCTTTGATCAGACTCTTGGATCACTCGTGCTAATATTGTCAGCGCACCCGGATCCCACAGACAGAACCCTGGAGCCTGGGGGGAGAGCTACAAACAGTCGCCTCCCCCAGACTCTGTTTAAAAGAGAGAGAAAAAGGGAGGCTGAACAGTTTGCCGCAACTGACGGCTACAGGCTCTTACATAAGTCTGTTTTTTGTTTTGTTTTTTTTTCACTATTGAGCAGACAGTTGTACTCAGACCTGACCCCGTTTTGCAATGCTAACACCTGTCATTCTGGGTTAATTAAAGCAGAAGTGGTAAATTAGATCAGCAACCTGCAGCTGACAATAGAGATGTGAAAGCAACTTTAGTTTTTCTCCCATAAGATCAAGAACCTGGCCCAAATTTTCTTGTTAAATTGAAGCCTCACAAAGAAAAACCTTCCACTGAAGAAAACTTTTTCTGCCAAAAAATGCTGAAGCCAGAGCACAGACAGTTTCACATATACATCTTAAATTAAACCAGTCCATTGGCATTAAATACATGCATTTGATGCTTCTCTCCAGAGTTTGAAATATTTCACTTCCCTTTAACTTTTAACATTTTGTCACCAGATTCCTACATTTAAACTCTGCATCTCTGAAGTTCCTCCATAACTAACATGATGCTGCTTGGCAGCTTATCGTATTCGTTTTTCTTCCCTTCCCTTTAATATGATCGTCTCTGTAGGTCTGCCATAAAGCAGTTCTGATGGATTGACAGAGCGCACGCAGTTGCACTCTGTTTACTAATTAAGTGACTTATGAAAGACTAATTTACATTGTATTTCGTTCAGGTGTTGGAGTGCGCACGAAAACACGTATTTTTTTCAATTTATAAAAGTAAAAGTCATTGTTATCTAACCTCAATGTGAATTCATCATTACTTTCAGTTGGATGGCCATGCAATATTCGAATAAATACTGTGACCTGATAAAATGTAAAAATGATCAAGTGATGTGAATACTTTTGCAGGGCACTGTTTACCTAGTTTACAAAATATCACTGCAGAGGAAGCATGAACAACTCATAAAGTCAAGTCAAACTCTGGGCTACAGGTTAGAGCTCTGAGCAGAGCCTCAACAATGCTGACAGTATACTCTCACTTCCTGTCGGATCGGTTCAGAAGTGTAAACGGGTGCTTTATACTGGCCAATCAAAGGAACGAGGCAGCTTGTTGCATTTGTGTACAGGATGTAGTATGACACTGCTGACACCTAGTCCACCTGTTTCCATACACTTCATACATCTGCTTTTTGCAGACCTGCCAACACTCCCGAATGTATGTTTTTTAGCCCTTTCTCCCGCCCTGCTCCCGATTTGTAATTTACCCCACTTTCTCCCGATTTTAAAGTAATGGCTCAAAAAATTGGCGTTTCATGTGTAATTGTACCTAATCCCGTGTCATACGTCATACCCAAGCAATCACAGGTATTACTCTACACTTATGCAATTCTACAAGTACCCGAAGCTGAATAAAACAAGCGAGACAGTTTACAAAAATAAGAAATAAGCTTCAAAGTTTCAATCTGCGTGGTGTGACACTTTCAAGTTTCTGATCGCGAGTAATGAGATTTATTACCACGCATTTTGTAAAGTTTTTCGGACAGACTTTAGCGTCGAACGTGGAGGAAAAAATGACGTTGGCAGGCATGCTAACAGTACTAAACATAAACAGATTGTGGAGGCACAGAGGGGAATCGGATCCTTCTTGTTGAGGGACGTGTTGGAGGCTGACAGAGTGACAAAAGCAGAAGTGCAGATGAAAATGTTAGTCACTAAAAAACAACATAGCCTTTGCCTTTTGTGATATTTTTAGTAAAACAGTAGCAGACTCAGCTGTAGCTAGAAAATATTCATCTAGTAGAACCAAAACAACACAGCTTGTGAATTGTAAGATCAATGTTTTTTTATTGTTTTTGTTTGATTTGTTATTTGTTGGTTTTTCCCCCATCCTGCCAGTGTTTTATAATTTTTTTTATAGGAGCCGTAGCTGTTGAACTGGACAATGAAGTCTCCAGAATCTGCCAGACCATCCATATTCACTCATGTGTGATGAATCTAACAACATAAGAACACACTAAGAGTTTATTATTTTAGCCAGAATATATGATGAGACTGTTATGCATGTGGAGACCAAGTTCCTTGACTCTCCCACCTGCAATATGGGCACTGCTGAAAATCTTTATGAAAAGCTCTTACTGTTTTTTATGATAATACAGAGCAAGACAAACACAGTAAAATGCAAAGCCTACGATAAATTATGCGGTCGCATGACAGGTTTGTCTAGGAATACATGTGAGGGTTTGTAATCGATGCAAATGTTTGCAGGCACATGTGCTCTATTTGTGCTCTACTTGTGAGCTGCATCTAATCATATCACATAGCGAGTATTGACCTCTAGTGGCCAAACTGTCATAACACAGTTGTGTGATTGTGTAATACAGTTGTACAAGAGAAACTGTATTCACAGAATAAAATGTATATGTAATGATATCTGTTTTGTTGTGAGTCACTCATTTATTACATTTGAAACTTAGAAGGGGAACAAAAAGGGGAATTACCTCGTAAAAACTAAACCGAATTATTCGCACGAGGCACCGGCGAGGTGAGCTGCTTTTTACAACCTGTTAAGTTTTATTGAATCAGGGTTCTCTGAACCATATTCAATACAAGGAAAACCATGAGGGGAAGTTTTAGTGCTACAAAGTCTCTTCAAAGAGGTAGACGGTGGGGATTACTGGGATGAGCTTTCAGCAATGCTACTGGTTCCCATGACCAAATTTCTTATCATGACAACTATATAACCCGGAATTTATTGCTTTCCCATCCCAGTTTTATTCGCTTATAAATTATCAACTTCTTTTCAGGAACTTGCTTTTAAGGGGGTAGGGACATATCCCAGACTTTCTCTCCTTCAGCTTTTCTGGGTAAGATTTGTGGGTCTTTATGCCAGCTGAGAAATTTATATTTCTCACTAAGTCCTGGGTTTGCCCTGAGGCCTCCTCCCGGTGAGAGGTGCCCTAAACAAATCCTGGGGGAGATTTCAGATATCCAAACCAGATGCGTCAGCCTTCTGAGCTCATCCCACACACATGAATAAATAACTTTAGAGAAAGGTCACTTTTAGCAACTGAGAGTAGCAGTTTTATTCTTTCATATATTACTCATAGACGGACGAAAATGGAAATTAACTAAATCCACATATGGGTTCTGTCTTCACCTCAGGATCATCATAACTGGCCTAACCCCCTAACCAACTCTTCATCCACACGAGGCACCAACACACTTCTTACTAAAACGTTTTTTATAATTAGAGATCAAGTACTCAGAAAGCCCAACAGTTTTGATTTTGAAAGGATGCTGGAGAACCTGTAAAAAAATAAATAAATGCATGCTTTGAGAGAAAATACAAACTTCGTACTAGCCTCTCTTTCAGTGTGCAGCTCAGCCAGTTCCCACAAACAGAAATGCAATATTAACCAAACACAAAAGAAACATTGGGGTGAAACTACTGAATGAACAGATTATAACAACGCCTAAATATCTTCTGAAGTCTAAAATAATCTCAACATGAATCAAAACTCAACTCTACAGAGTATGATGTAAAATCGTTTTAGCAAAACTGTTTTTTTAGTATTTAAGAGTTCAAATAAAATGATTAAACTTGTCTTCATTTGGCAGTGA
>JAVLVB010000002.1:6932899-6952557 GCA_032876305.1 Orestias chungarensis
ATGGCATTTAATCATCTTTGTGGCGGGTTGACCTAGGCCTTGGCGCTCAAGTAATGCGCAGAACTGGTTTAATGCAGGAAGTTATTGGGATTGTTATTGAAAACCGAGTCTGTCTGCGAACAAGGCCGTCTTATGGCTCTTTAGGCCATCCGCCAGCGCTCAACAGTCGGGGATTGTATTTGTTTTTAAATGTTCCATTCATCTATCTCACTCATGTTCTCCAGGCTTCTGTGCACAGAATTCAGACAAACCAGTTCGGTACCAGAATACGAATGAGGTCTGTGGTGGATTAAACTAGCCGTCTAGCTGCGTGCTGTGTTGACGGGGAGCCTGTGACATAATTAATGTCGGCGTGCAGGAGAGCAAGGTCACCTTCCTAATCACTATTTTAATGCTTGTAAGACATGGAACGCTTTTCAGTAAGAACCTTAAATAAGCTTTGAATGAATATGCAAGGTGGATATTTTGTCAGACATTTGGTGTGATCTACGTCTCTGGTCTACTATAAACTAGTGCCGGACCAACTGCTTTATATAAAAATAAAATATGTTTGAACAATTTTATTTTTATATAACCGGTTTTCCACTTAAGAACTGGTATATTAGGCAAAGCATCTGCAAAAGGTGACACAAAAGTACTGCTTCATGTATCAGAAAGATACAGGATTTCCTGAAATCAGTTTTATTTATTTATTTTTCTCTTAAATACTACAGTCATCTTAGTATTTTTAAATAGGGCCTACGTTTGTGAACTGTTCTTATTCACTTTGACAGGAAGTACGTTTAAATAAAGTCAAGTTTCTTCTCTCAGCTAGACACAGACATGTCAGTGTTGCTTTGCCCTAGAAAATGGTATATGTTTAGACGAAGCACCAAATAACATATATTAGGCAGTTTTTGTTATATGCAAGGTACAAATATTAACTGTAAGAGTTGTGGGGTTTTCTTTGTGTCACATGAAATTATGTGTTACTAAAGCTAAATACTTCTAAAGAATTCACATCAACACAAAGTAGCACATAATTGTGAATTTGAAGGAAAAATGATTCATGGTTTTCCGTGTTGTTTACAAATACAGATTTGCTAGCCTTTGTATTTAGATGCGGAAACTTTTGCTTATTCTTTGCCAACGTATTTTGATGGAGACCTGGCAACATTGGTTTTCAAGTCATGAAACAGATTGTCAATTGGATTTTTGTCTCAGTTTTTACTGTGGGCATTGTAACACAGGAATGCTATAATCTGAATCTGAATAGTGCTTTAATTTCATACTGATATAGGACAGAAACATGGGTAACATTTTTATATAGATCTGTCTATCGATCCATTGATCAATACTTTAATTACTAAGAACAAAAGGACGAAGACGGATTTAAATAAAGTGCAGAAAAGCCAAATTCAAAGTAATGGAGTAACTTTGATTAATTTAAAATCAATTGGTATAATGGGGACATGAAAATCATATAGAAAAAGATAAAGAACTCAGATGATGCTAGTCTTTAGTTAGTATTAATATTGGTAGATATGCTTGAGCTCCTATACTTTTGGGACAAAAAGCAGAGAAATTGACCAGTAATTGTAAAATACCATAAAAAACATCTCAAGACACTATGACTTTACCTTTTTAGATAAAGGGTAACAAAACTGTATTTATTTTTCATTAACCTGCCCAAAATAAATCTAACTTTTTAAAATATATTAGATATATATAACAAATATAACATTTTCATGGCATTTATAGATGTGAAACATATTAATATTACAAATTAGAAGTTTCAGCGTAGATCATATTTCAGTTCAATTTCTCAAAGGTATGCATTTAGAGGGATGCGCTTTTCAGTGACGAGGCATGCAAATTAATTACTTAATTGTTTATTTGATTGGCTGGCTGTTGTATTATTATTATTTTTTTTCACTAGAAAGTGAAGTTTCTCCCAAGCCTCTAATTATACTTCTAACAGGTTTTCAATCAGTTCCTCCTGTGTTTACCTCCATATTTCTTGCTATCAATGTTACATAGTCTCCCTTTACTTGCTGAAAAACAAAAGTGTCCGCACAGGATCATGCTGCCTCCACTATGTTTAACTGTGTAGATGTTGTATACAAAGGAGTCTCTGCAGCTCTTCCAGCGATACATCGAAACTATTGGCTGAATTATGCTCCCCATCAAACTGTCAAGTTGAGTGGACAGTGGGGCCGGAGAGCCTTACAATTAAATTACATTTGTAAATTTATATTTATCTGTTTATTTATATTAATATGTATTTGAAATATATAATTATATAAAATTATTTGGGCCACGATTCAATGTCAATTTGATATTTTATTAAATATATCTACATGTATTGCAATTATAGTAGTAAGTAGGATGCAAACAGTTTATTCAAGTACCTTTAGTAATTTGCCTTCGCCATATGAACAGCCATGTTGGGATACATTACTTTAACAATAAAGTGATGTATACAATAAAATTTTTGTGCATAAAATGTCTAAAAATTAAAGATTAGCACGATAATACTTGTTCTCTATATCCAGTTTATAAATTAAAACTACACATTGTGTTTGAACACGAAGTAAAGCGTTTTTGAACTTGCTCCACTAGGCTTGTAGATGGCTGAACAGATGAAGCCATCTGAAGAGATGCTAAAAGCTTAATGTTTATATGAGTTTTATAGCATAATTTTGCTTTAAGGCTATCCTGAACTTTATCTGATCTGTCGTGTTCGTCCCTCGTTCTTTATAAGATAAAGGCATATAAATTACATAAAATTGTGCCTCCAGAGTTTGAGAATTCTAAAGTTATGTGGCTCCACTGTTTTTTTAGGGGTACAAAAGTAAAGGATGCTAAGCACTACGGATGGGGGATATGGCCCAAAAAAAAAAAAATATATATATATATATATATATATATATATGTATTATTATTTTTATTTTTTCATTTATTTATTTATTTTTTGGACATATCAGACTGGTTTCTCGCTTTCGCATGCTCCTCTGAAGCTTAGCTTAACTGTCCATAGATACGAGATGCAAACTCGATCGGCAGGCGCTTGGTAGTGTGTGACGGGACAAAACCATCGTTTAGTCTGTTGCAAAACAGCACTGCTAGCTGTGAGGAACTGTGCAGGGTAGAAATACGCTTCACTGTTTTTCACTCGAGTAGCAATACTCCATCGGTAGCAATACTTCACAATAAAAAAAATTTAAAAGTAGCAATACTTTACGCGAGCATTTAGCATGGACGCCGGAAAAGCTGACGCTAAAGCGGCCAAAAACCCGGGAGCTTGCCCGTGTGGAAATAAAATTTCAAGTTGGGACACTTACCAATTTTGTGTGACGTGTCTTGGTTTAAGGCATTCCCAAGCAGCCCTCGAGTCACTGGAGTGCTCTCACTGTAGCCGGCTCTCCCTCAAGGTGGTGCGTTGCCTTCTGGCCCGTCAGTTCACACTGTTTGGAGGCGACCCCATCCTGCCAAGAAACGGCGGCTCAAGGACTGACACCGGTCCCTGATGCAGAACCAGGACCAAGCTGGGGCGATATGCTTGACGCTGTTAACCCGTTGCCTCTGGATGAGAGAGGCCATAGCTTCACAGCTTACCAGCTCGATTACCCCATGGCAGGTGATGATGACGCAGACTCTGATGCAGGTTTGGAGCCTCTCATCACTGACGAAGATGAGGATGATGAAACGTCTCTGGTGCTCTGAGTTATGGTTGCAAAACCCGCACCTTCAGGCGTCAGCCAGGCTGGTGATGGTGACTCTTCTTCGTCTGCCTTAGATGTGGACCTGCATGACGTGTGTAAACACGCCTCAGCGAAACTTAATATCCGGTGGCCCGAAGTTCAGGCTGGAGCAGCAAGATAACGTTTCGACGGCAAAAAGCTGCCAAAAGCCAAATGAACGGGAAGGCAGTTCCTGCCTTTCTTCCCTGAATTGCTGGAGGAACTTTCAGTTTCCTGGCGCAACAAACCGTACAGGGAAAAGGACCTAGTGGCAAGTGGCTCGGTTCTAGACTGCGAGGGAATGGACGACCACGGTCTCCGCAAAATGCCTCGAGTTGAACCAGTGGTGGCAGCGAACCTTCACCCGAAAGCTTTGATGTCCACGGGTGGGTCAGCTCCATCCCTCCCTTCAGCAGCGGACCGCTTCCAATCAAAGCTGACGGAGAAATCCTACAAGGTGGTTTCTTTATCAGTTTGCGCCATGAACGCCTCTTCCATGTTGATGGCGTATCAGGTGCACTGCATCACCAGACACTGTACTGTGGGAAGAAGTGTGCATCATCACTGATCACTGCCTTCAGCTCCATAAAGTGTTGATCCAGGCTATGGGGAGAGCTATGGGGCTCATGGTTCTACAGGAAAGGGCTAGGTGGTTAAACTCAACCACGCTTTCCACAAGGGAAAAGGAGGACCTCCTCGACACCCCCATGACCCCGCATGGCCTGTTTGGTGCAGCTGTTGCATCTATGCAGAAAAGGTGTGAGGAAAAGAAAAGGGATTATGAAGCTTTAAAGCTGTGTCTCCAAAGACGGGCGCAGGCGCACACAGCCACCGGTTCCACATCCCACACGCCCAGGCTGAAGCGCGTCTGCCTCCCACTTTCAGAATCCCGAAGTTGCCGAAAACCCAGGCAGCTGCTAATCCCAACCCCGAAAAGCACGGCTGTTAAGGGTTCATGGCCGAAGAAACTCGAAGGGATTATATGGTTGCGTTACGGGCAGGCCTCAATAGACCTGTTTGCGTCTCGAGAAAAACACAGTGCCCTCAGTTTTTCTCCCTTCACGACCGGGAAGCATCTTTGGGGGTGGATGCTCTCTCCCACCCTTGGCCCCGAGCTCTCCTGTATGCCTTCCCTCCTGTAGCTCTCATTCTGCCAACGATAGCCAGAGTTCGAGCCGAAGGCCTGTCAATGATCCTCATTGCGCCTCACTGGCCATCGAAGCACTGGTTGGCAAAGATAATCAGCTTATCCAGGGAGAACCTTGGCCTCTACTGCTGCGGCTGGAACTTTTTTCCCAGGCAGTGGGGGAAATTCTCCACCCCCACCTGAAAAGGCTGGTACTATGGGCCTGGCCTGTGAGTGGTTCAATTTACACTCTGTAGGTCTCCCACACAATGTTATTGAGACGATCCAGAGTGCGAGGGCCCCCGCAACTAGGTCTCTGTATGACTGCAAATGGAACATATTTCAAAAATGGTGTGCAGAAGCACAGGAAATACCCATTCAGTGCTGTGTAGCTACCGTTTTGACTTTCCTGCAGGACCTGCTAGATAAGCGTAAGGCTTTTTTCCACCATAAAAGTGTACTTGTCAGCAATCTCAGCCTGCCATGTCGGTTTTGGTGGAAAAACCGTGGTACAGCACCCCTTGGTTTGCCAGTTTATGAAGGGGGTTCGTCGTAGGCTTCCTGTCTCAAAACCCCTGGCCCCATCATGGGACCTTCCCCTTGTTCTGGATACTCTGATGGATGCGACATTTGAGCCCCTGGAAAGGGTGGATTTGAGATTTGTTACTCTGAAGACAGTGCTTTTACTGGCTCTTACCTCAGCTAAGTAGGTGGGTGAGCTCCATGCTTTCTCTGTGAACCCACCTTGTACCAAATTCTCTGCAGGGAATAGAAGGGTGACCTTAATTCCTAACCCTGTGTTTTTACCTAAGGTGTTGGGGTTCCCCAATAGACTTGGTGTCTTTTAGCCTCCCGCTTTTTTCCTCACTGGCGCAGGAGCGTCTTCATGGACTTTGGTTTTATAAGCTCAATGTCACAGCTCAACCGCTGGCTCATTCAGTGCTCAGCTTGGCACTAGAGGCACCAAGCCCCGATCGACGACTTATATTGTCAGCAGTTGGTCTTGGGTCTGCATCGCAATTCAGGAGTCAGGACTTTCCCATAGTGAGACACGAAACGAATGCTATGAAAGAAAACTTTAGGTTACTCTGGTAACCCTGGTTCTCTGAGTAGCATGAGTGAGTGTCTCACCTAGCCACCCTCCTTGCTCATTCGTGGCGAGGAAGAGGGTGTGAGTTATTTGAATGATTTGTCTGTCCAGGGATGGTCCTATATATATGTATGGGGCGGGACCTGCCCCCTCTCCCTGGCACTGACAGACTTATCCCCAGCCAATCAAGGCCGGTGGAGTGTAATTGGAGCTTCTGATGTGGTCACGCTGAGGGCGTTCCCATAGTGAGACACTCACTCATGCTACTCAGAGAGCTGGGGTTACGAAAGTAACCTAAAGTTTCAGACTGCCCTCACATTTTCATGCTTTCCGTATAATCACTTGGGTGGTCCTTCTATAAATGGTTAAACAGATTTGTTTTGTTGCTGCTTTTTGTGGACACCGACCGCCTGCATACCTTACAAATCACCCTAAATGGCTTTATATATTCAAACAACCTCAACACAACTGACATCAAGTCATTTTTCTTTCCTGCAGTAGATTGAGATGGAGATGAAGGATATCTGTTTCGCTGCCCTCAGCTCCACTTTTAGTTCCACGTTTGCTCAATGTCTTTACTTCTCCAGCAACTTACAAACAGTGGGAACAAGGAAAGGTCGAGTCTGATTGGCTGTAGTCACACACGTGGCCTCCTTGTTCTTCTTCATAGACTATCATGGCAGTTTCCAGCCATAGTGTCGCATTACCGCAAACTACTGGATTATATGTGTCTCGGAACTTCGTCATACTTGATCAAGTAAATATGCTCACAGCTGATCGCTGTAATCGTCCTGAAATTCCTCACCATCTTCGCCCAGGCCATTATAGATACAAATGCTCAGCCTACGATGTGAAAATGGGATTTGTTCCGCTTCAAAATATGTTTTTCCTGGTCTGTCACATAAATTCCAAACAGAATACACTGAAGTGTTTATTACAATGGACGTGAACGCTTTAACGAGACAATGTCAGACTTAAGTCTAATCATTAGATAAATGCTGAAGTGACGGTAATGGTTATTTATTTTAAAAACAGTCGTTTAGGAAGCTGATTGAATAGTCAAGTTAGCTAAACAAAATATCAAAGGATTTGCAGTAAGATCCTTTTATGTTATTCAGTTAATCATATAATCCTGACTGAGCAAATTCTTTTAAACACCAAGATTAACATATACAGTTTAGTGTGCCGGAAACTGTATTTCTGACCCTGTTGGATGACATTCTTCTCAGACAAGAAAATGTTTGTTTCTATTTTTATCATGTGGTTTTGTCTCTCTTGTTTCCTTGGGTTTCAATTCCGTATGTTTAATAGGGTATGACAGGAGAACGTTTTCAGCTTTTCTTAAATAACAATTTTCGGTTTTAAAACTTAATTTACTTTTGCTTTTCCTTTTGATTAACAGCCTGACCTATTGTTTCATTAAATGTTTGGTTTTTGACCTACTTTTATTTAGATCTTCAGCAGCTTTTGCTTGAAACAGCATGCTGCTGGGTTAGTTTACGTATACTGCTGTGTAATGCTGGGAGATTCTTGGAAGAAATGTATTCCTCTTACAACTTTCCAAGAATACTGTTTTTGTTTGTTCACAGTATTTCTAAGAGGCAAACTATAATGATACAGGAAAATGTAGAACAATTAAAAACTTGAAAAACAAAAGAATGGTTTATTATGACAGATGTGTTTGTTAGAAAGCTCGACGGAGCATATATGATTTAATACTGGTTCCAGGTGGAAAACCAGAATCGGGTTTTGGAATCAAATTACGAGTGACCTACAAATGACGTGTGAACTGTAACAGTCAGCACAAGCTGCTCTCCCCGCCTCTGCGTGCTGCATGTCCGCACCCGTAAATACCCCTTTCAACAACAGCAGCCTTTATGCAAAGCTTTCTGCTAATGTATTTGGAATTTGCTTTGTATGGTTTTGTAAAAAATTAAATTTGTGTTTGTTCTTTGTTTCATTTGTCTGTTATGCACCACCACAACACTAGTTCATCTGTAGAAGCCTAGTGGCACTTAAATTGATTTATAGGTCAAAATTAAACTGATAACTAAATAAAAATTGAAAGGTGATCAATTGTATTTTTGACTAATTAATGAGAATAAAAGCAAAGTTGTTTATTTAACTATAGACTGCAAAATACATTTTGAGCCTGATGGAGAGACTAGTTTTGAATCCAAAAAAAAATAAAAGGGTTAAAGAATGTGTAATTAAAAGAATTAAAGACAACTGTTAAAGACTCTGGCATTTTTTGACCCGTTTACAAGCTTGTTTCACTTTTTATGATTTCAGGGTAAAAAAAAAAAATGATTGTATGAAGAAACATTGAATAAAATCAAAGACTAAAATTAAACTTGGTCTGTTTTCCTAAAAATAAATCGATGACTCGTGACCTTTAAACAGTGAAATATTTATTGTACAATTTGTGGTCAGGAGTGTTTAGATTAAAATGTAGTGTTGGTTTAATAAAACCGGTTTTAAAGGTTTAAGTTTATTTTTATTTTAACTGATCTCTGCTTAGAAATATAACCCAAAGTCTGTTTTGCCTCCCTCTCTAATGTTTTTAGGGCATACTCCCTAGTCGACTCCAGTCAGGTGTCCACCTTCCTGATATCCATCCTTCTTATCGTCTATGGCAGCTTCAGGTAAGTGATTTAAATTATGACAAACATGAAACTATTTAAAGTGTAGCAGTTTTCTACGTAGTTAGTGTAGTTCGGACTGAGAAATGATTGTTTGTGTTAAATGTGTGTGCTTCTAGAGTAGTGTACAAAAACTGTCCATAGGAGAAACTATTGTTACCTTGAACCACAAACACTTCCAGCAGCTCACACTAAACTAATAATAGCTTAACGAGCAAGTTGAACTAATATGTCTGGCTTTGGAATGTGAGGTCTCTGGAAGAAAGGTGCAAAAATAATTAATAATATTTAAAAAATCATATCCTATGGTCATTTACAATATTTGGCTGATGCTATAAAGGGGAAATTATCTTAATTAACCCTCCAATAGGTTGCTATTAGTTTTGGCTTATTCCTTTGGATATAAGGAATGTGAGATTGTCATTTTGTAAGCGTGTCAAAATTGTAGAAAAATAGTTATACTGCTGGTAAATATCAGTTATGGACCATAACTACAATGTTGAAATCATTATCTGCCCACATTTTTATATCTGTGCAATCCTTGTTTAAAGTTTTGGTTGTTGCTGCTGCTGAGGCGACAGACAAGGGAAAATCATGGGCCTAGATATGAGTGTTACAACATTCTTTAAGGAAACATTTATTTTTTGGGCTGTACAATTTTAAGATTATTATAATTGTGACATTATTATTATTTGATATATCAATGATTTCTGTTACGATTAACCCCGATTTTATGTTTACAAACTTCCATTTTCATCACCAGGATGGCCCCATCATTTTCCCCAAAGCGTTTTGATCTTGGTTGCAAATATCTACGTTATGTTTGGGACTAAATGAGTGTAATGGATCATCTCAGTGGCCAAATATGTAATTGAAAAGCAGAGTTTCCTTGAAATGCATCATCTGTATCCAGTGCAATGTTGCATACATTGATACTGCGATAACATAAATTTGAACTATTGTGGGGCTCTAATTTAGAACAGAACAGACAACTGTAACCTTTACTATACAGAGAGCTATTATTGCTATGATTTTTTACTTTATTTTCATAGATCAACTATATTTATTTTAGTTTTTAAGTTTTAAAATGAATTATACCCCAATATGTTTAAAAACATAGGACAAATATTTAATTTTCTTTGAAATGTTTACATCTGTAGACACTGATGTTTAAAATAAAAGCACAGTTTTTAACTTCAAAATAAATGCATGTAAAATAAACAACTTTTTCCTTTTTGTATCAAGCTGTTGTTGAAGTTATAATTCAGTCTTTCCCTTCGAAAAAAGAAGATGGCTATCATTTTTAGCCAAAGTAATCAGGTGACAATCTGGAAAATCCACTTGTGGCTCTGGAGGCAAACGTTTAATAGCCCCTTAGAGTAGAATCTGGGCGCCATCTGATTTTTTTGTTATTTATTTATTTTTATTAGTGCCATGTCTGCTCGCTAATCTGCCGGCTTCATCTGGTCTACTGTATCAGTTGCTTCAGGCTGTTTTTAGCTCAGCGATTTGTGTTAATATTTCAGTAAATTAAATTTAAACCAGACAAACTCATAAATAAAATTAGTGTTCACCGGATTTTTGATTTAAGGGAAATTGATTACTTTTTCCTTTAGATCTGCATTCTTGGTACGGCTGGGCAATTTTCGATTAGTGAGTCCCCGGGACCCACAGGTGGTGATTTGAGTGGGTCCCTGAGAAATCCAATGGTTCTGTAATTTAAAATAAAAAAAGTCTTTCTATTCCTTATATTCTTCCATCTATTAAAGCGTAGTGATAAACACATTGATATGTTTTGAGCTACTGCTTGAGGAAAGTTTGCTTTATTTGGGAGGAAGATGTAGAAGGTGGAGGAAACTGTTTTTCAGTGGGCTCAGGAGAGGAGGCAGTAGTAGTTAACAAAAGTGGTGTTAAGGTACTCTCGGGAGACTGATCAAAGTCAGAGAGGGGTGCAAAGGTAGATTGAGCAGAAAATACAGATGCAGTAGTTTTCTAGCCAGCGATAGGTTTAATCTTTTTCTCAGGTGGCACTTTTACGTTCTTTATTTCCTGCTAACTCAAGGAAAACGGAATCATGTTGAAAGCGGGATGTATGCACAGACGCCGCCTGAGCATGACTTTATTTCATTACAGCATGTCCGCTAAAAGTCAAAACATCATTGATCTCAGTGAACACATGAAACAGTTAAAACCTGAATTTAATAAAGAAAAAGTTTGTATCTTTATTGTTGAAATCAAATTTGTGTTTACTGACTAGTTGTTGTAGCGCAGGGGTGCCTACACTTTTCCAGCTTACAAGCTCTTTTTCAAACATGTTTCAGGGTCGCAGCTTCGAGATGAAAACCATAAGTCCTAAGGCATCTACCCACAAAAAAAAAAACTTGAACACCTATTTATTTTATATTATTTAAATCATTATTATTGTATATTTTGCGCTTTTAAGATAAAGTACATTTTAATGAACTTTTAATTTAATCTATAACACATATTAGTTTGTCTTGTCTGCATTAATCCACTCTAGAATGTGTATGTTCTACCCAAGCACAGGCAGACAAAGATAAGTCTTTGGCAAAGTCACATATCTTCTTCCCCTGTCTTTTCATTATATATTTATTTATTTATTTATATATGTGTAATTGTATTTTATTATAATTTTTCAGAGGGTTCCCGTGCCATCCCCGGCCCCCCTTCTAGCTCGCCTCTGCTGAGGAGACTCGCTACCCGGCACAGTAGTTTGCTATAGCGGCCAAAGGCAAAGCTAACGTACATGCGTACTGCATGCGTGCAGTTAGCTGCCCGGTGCCCGGTATGTGAGTAAAAAACAAACGGAAGGCTGGATGCTGTCATCTACTTCCTTTAATGCTGTAGGATTGACCCGCACCTCTCTCGCGATTGACATATTGGGCGCCCCTGTTGTAGCGGCTAAACTAGCATACTGCGATACCGTGCTCAAAAGGTCATATCAACGCTGAGTTAAAACAACGCTTGTCAGGTGCGCTGGCGGGTTTCTTTTAGCTAGCCATTGTGATTTTTAAACAGAAGTCATTGTTCATGACAAAAATGAGTTGCGTCCCTAGGACGCATGGATGGTGAATTTACCTCATCCTTTCAGATTTTAATGTGTCAGAGAGCAACATCACTGTATAATAAACTTTAATTAGTCTGAATAAAATTATATTTAGAGGGAAAATCTTAAAAGGGAAAATGTAACTTTAATTTTTAGGAACCTTTCAAATTTATGCCCTGTCTAAATCAATCTGTGGTCTGCTGCTTTTGCAGGTCATTAAACATGGATTGTGAGAACCAGGAGAAGGATAAAGACGGTAACCCCTTGGCAACAGGGGCTTTTAACAACAGCAACACAAACAACAGTAAGTATTCAAAAGCCAAGGTGTTCATAAATGTCGTTTGGAGGTTCATGTTTTTCTGATCCGAATTGTTTTCCAGGCATTCAGACTATAGACTCGACACAGGCCCTGTTTCTGCCAATAGGAGCTTCCGTGTCTCTGCTAGTCATGTTCTTCTTTTTCGACTCGGTTCAGGTGGTCTTCACTATCTGCACTGCAGGTAAGCACGCTGCTCTAGAGGGCAGCACAAAAACACACCGCACATGTTGAATCATTATAAGGCTTTGTCATCGCTGTTCCTTGGTTACACTCTGGAGAACGTCTTGAAACTGAAGACCATTAGCTGCCCCATTTAACACACAGAAATGACTGATACAAGCTGTCAAGGTGTGTTAGGCTGAAGCTCTCACTGCTGTGCTTTTCTTCCCCTCCACAGTTCTTGCTACAATTGCATTTGCATTCCTGTTGTTACCTATGTGCCAGTATCTGACCAAGCCCTGCTCCCCACAGAACAAGTAAGAAAGTCATGTTGCCTTTTTTGTCTTGAAATGTCCTTCATGCTGTTTTAGTACCTCTCACAAACATTCAAAAAGCTCCATGAATCTCTGTACTACTATATTATTGCCAAGGATTTAACTCTTTTGAGTCTATAAAACTGAAAGAAGACTTAAAACTTAATGTAACTGAAAATACAATTACAAATTACTATTGGGCAGATTTTGTATGCATTATAATGCCACACACTACCCTGAAAGTATTCCCTCTGTTTATTTTTTCTTGCATTGAAATGCTTAATATCAACACACTTTTTTATTGAGATGTAAAAAAACAAGTTTTCAAATGATCACTTAAAAAGAAACACATCGACATTGAAACCAATATAGGTTGCTGTCAACGTTAATGAATAAACGTTTAAAAATACTTCCTGTTTCGAGATGAAAAATACTGCTGACAAAGAACCATACAAATATATATAAAATATATAAAATACATATATAAAATACACATATACACATATACATATATATAAAATAATCATATTCATGATCTCTTTTAAGGCAATAGTCTCGGGATCCGAGAAAAAGGAAGATGTGGTTCCTTGTCTGAACCATGATTTTTTTGCTCCATAGCAGAAAATCCAGAATCGTTGCCAACCGTTTGCGAATTTAAGCAAAAACACATTTGGGGTATTCAGCAGCAAGTTCACCAATAATTGATTAAAGAAAAAAAAGTTTGAAGTGGCCTAGTCAAATTATGGTTTTGGATCCCATTAACCTGCTTAGCCATGACTTAAAACAGGTCGTTTGTGTGTTGTTTTTCCTAAAGTTATGTAAAAGACACACTATAACTTATTTAAAATGCTTTATCCCCACTTTTGATTCCCAACTGCGGCTTAATTATTTATAAGATTTACAGAAAACTAACTGTTCCAGTAGGTTCTTATGAGGAAATTAGTCTGAATGAATGAATATCATGGGAAAACTGCATTTTCCACTTACTCTGGTAAATATTAGTTTCAAGATCTTACAAAAAGCATATAAAATATAAGAAAACAAATATCTTTTTTTTGCTATATAAAAAATGATTAATTTGCCTTTTTATTTGGTTATTTCTCATGTTGTAGGGTTTTTCTCTTTCCTCTCCAGTCCCTCGGTTTCCACTATTACTCTTTGCACATTTCTCAACTGTTTAATAAATAAAAAAACATTTTTTTTCCTGTGTTTGCTCGTTGTTTGCTTTTCAGGATTTCATTCGGTTGCTGTGGACGCTTTACCTTGGCTGAACTCTTGTCATTCTCACTCTCTGTCATGTTGGTCCTCATCTGGGTGCTGACCGGACACTGGCTCCTCATGGACGGTGCGTTGACGTTTTTTTCTTTTGTATACCTCAATCGATTATTAGAAACATGTTTCAGGGTTGCAGCTTCAAGATGAAAAGTATAAGAGCTGCACACTTAATTGCATGAAATTTTATAATGCAGCAAATAAAATAATTTAAGTCTCAACATAAACTGGTCATACAATATTCAGGTGTAGTTTTTTGTATAGTAGAGATAAATTTAGGCCTATTATATGTTGTTTGACAAAATCCAGCTTCTATCATCTGCTGAGTCACTGTAAAAGTTTATTTTGTATTATCTTGTAAGTGTTTACAGCAACCCGCTCCATACTAAGAGGAAGGACCTAAAACGGCATCATGCAACTTGTTCTCTTCCTCAAACTCAGACAAAATTGAACGACTTAAAGCTGATTTATGCAGTTTATGTAAAATGTATTAAGATATATCATATCCATCAAATTCAAAATACAGTTTTCTACTGTTCTTTCAAGAAACCTTATGGAATATTGGTTTTGATAAATAAAATATTTAAAAGATGCATTGACCTCAATATGTCGTCTTGATTTTACTAAAATTTGTGAATTTGTTTCTAAATTCCTCATATAGTTTTTTTTTTTTTTATCCCCTTGCTGCAGCCTTAGCCATGGGCTTGTGCGTCGCCATGATCGCCTTTGTTCGGCTTCCCAGTCTGAAGGTCTCCTGCCTGCTGCTGTCAGGACTGCTCATTTATGATGTTTTCTGGGTAAGAAGTGATCCCACTATCAGTTTTACACGTATCGCTAAGAGGAAGAGCCTCTACAAAAGATGTCGACCCCAGGGTTTTTTCCAGAAAACGAGAGCCGTTCGGTTTATGACAGCTTTTATTTGCTCAGCTTCATGGCGATACTACCTACTCACATGGGGATGTAATCTGTGAATGCTGTCATCCTCCAGTCAGTTTAAAGAATGGCGAGTCGGTACTTCAAGGAACAAAAATTGGACGTAAAACTCAACTTTATTTCTAATACATGAAGGAAAAAAGATCATCATCAAGGACAGTGGTGTTCTAGCTATTATATAAAAGCAATAACGTAATAATAAAACCTAAAAAAGTTAATTGCTGATTTATTTTTTAACATTTCTGAGGAATCGGATCAGCATTTAAATTTCTTCTAAGATATGGATCTGATTCTATTTAAGTTGCCAATACGCGATCCAATAATGCAATGATGTTAGGAAATTTCATCTCAGGTCAATAATTGAAAACTTAGTAGCAACACCTCATCTATCAACATTGTTTCATGGTTGTCATTGGTATGATGACTGACTTGATTCACTCACCAGTAAACGGTAAACTGCCGTACAGCCATTTCTCAGTTCTCTATTCAAGGTTCCCCTATTCACAGGTTTTTCGGTGGAATGATGCTTCAAATTATTCAAGGACAATTCATAATTTTCTATAATATTCTATAATCTTCTCAAGAAATTGCAGTTTAAAATAACTGGGCTACTTGAACAATATTGGCTTATGAGTGCATAGCACATAATCAAGGAGCTGATTTTGTTTTCCTTGTTGTTTATTGGCAGCACCTCTAAGAGCTCAAATAAGGAATGGTTTTTACTGCATGGGAATTAATGCATATTAAGTAAGGATGCATGATATATAGGTATTAACATCAATGTCGGAAGATTGTAATTTTTTAAGATATCTGTCCAATAAGGACATGACTGTTTTAATCTTTACCATCTTACTTATCAGTGCGTTCTACTCTGTGACCTTTGGCATTTTTGGCAATTCATTATTGTCTGGTGTGAGCTTTTGTTGCCGTGAGAATCTGGCCCACTGGCTAAATATTGTCCCGGCATTAAAAACAGAAATTCAGAGGACTTCAATCTCCAAACAGTGCTTTGTGATATGAATATCACGCAGACTAATGTCACGATAATGAGATATATTTGCAATATATTGTGTAGCACTGGGTTTTAGGTATACGCGGGCAGCATTAGTGCATTACCCTCTAGAATACTCTGGTTCCTATGTAATGTTATGACAATAATTCACTTAAAAATGCATTCTTTGTCTGTCACTGAAGATGCAGTGACTAAGCAAATGTAACGATACATTTGTGCCATGCTTTACCATAAACTGTTCAGAAACACATTTTTGATTTGTCTTTAACTGCGTACAGTTAGTTTTAAAGCAGTGATAAGCCTCTGTGTCTATTACAGGAGAGAGAGTGTTACCAAGTCTCCTTCCTCACAGATGCGATTAAAACATAAATTTTAGGAGTAAATGGGAATGTAGCGACTCCTTTATAAACACGTGGTTATTTCTCCCAAACAGTAATTGTTGTTCTGCACTAATTTCCTCCTCTGCC
Source organism: Orestias chungarensis (assembly GCA_032876305.1). Taxonomy (NCBI): domain Eukaryota; kingdom Metazoa; phylum Chordata; class Actinopteri; order Cyprinodontiformes; family Cyprinodontidae; genus Orestias; species Orestias chungarensis. Next base: position 6,949,023 of record JAVLVB010000002.1, read on the forward strand.
TCTTGAGTTTTTCCCTACATAACACCCTCTCATATGGCTTAAGTATTACTGAAACTGCTGATCCGTCCACTTAAAAGCTCAAACATGACTATTTCTTAAAGCATTACCAGGAAAAAGAAACACTTCATGCTGATTAGCCTTTTTCTGCCTCCTGCTCTCTTTCTACAGGTTTTCTTCTCAGCATACATCTTTAACAGTAACGTAATGGTCAAAGTTGCGACTCAGCCTGCCGAAAATCCCATAGATGTTCTTTCCAGGAAGCTCCACCTAGGACCAGGAATGGGACGCGATGTGCCCCGACTCTCCCTACCTGGCAAACTGGTCTTCCCAAGGTAACACTCACATTACAGTGGTGCTGGAAAGTTTAGGGTGTTTTTTTTTTTTTTTTCAGAATTGAATACATTTCAGAACAAAAACATCATCAGATTTTCACTGAAGTTTTAAAACTAAAAGAAACTAAACCAAATTAACAAATGAAAACAAAAAGAGTTATTTAATTACCTACAATCTTTTAAGTATATGTGATAAATGTGATTTTTGTGTCCTTGCTTTTGGAGTTTCCTGTAACTCTGCTGATGTTTTATGTTTTTTAAGATATATCAACAATTCTGAACAGCTGACAAACTTTCCAGCACCACTGTAATCATGGAAGAGGGTGAGGGTTGTGATTTGTGGAATTTCAGTCAGGTTAATTCATAAAAATGAACCCTCACTGGTGTTTTTCTTCCATGTAGCTTTGCTAAATACTCTTGGAAGAAATGTGCTGATGCTTTTCTTTCCTGACTTGCCTTGAAAAAGCTGTAAAGTTCTGCTACAAACGCTCGTCTTTTACCAAAAGAAAACCCTAAACCTATGTAAAGCATCAGATCACTTGTAAAGATGTAGCTATTCTCCGCTAGTTTTTCCTACATTACATCCTTTTTGCACAGATTGTACTGGATCCTCTTCTGATGCTATTTATTTTTTAGGCAGCAAGAAGCAGATATGGAAACTGAGAGATTTGTCATTCTTCTGCTTTTGCCTTTTTCTGTCCTTAAAAACCTTTAAAGAAGGATTTTTACACACCGTTTTGTAGTTTTTCAAGTTCCAACAATTCACAATAATGTTGGAAAAACAATGTAGCATTAGATTTGTTTAGCCTTTATAAGTTGTTTTTTGTCTAAATTAATGCTGAAATTATCCATTTCTAGAGGCTTAGACCTTTCCTAAGTCTTATTTAACCCAACCGTTGACATGTAGTTCATCGTAAGCTGCTCAGCCGAGCCGTGGTGATTCTTCACCCTCTTCTAGTGTTTCACCCTCATTTCCGCTGTTTGCCTTCGTACAGCTCCACCGGAAGCCACTTCTCCATGTTGGGAATAGGAGACATCGTGATGCCGGGGCTGCTGTTGTGCTTCGTCCTGCGTTATGATAATTACAAGAAGCAGGCAGCAGGGGAGGTCCCGGGGCCCGGACGCATGCAGCGCGTCTCGTATTTCCACTGCACTCTCATCGGATACTTTGTGGGTAAGCAGCCATTCAATGAACAGTTGGACGGGAAAGGTCAAGGTTTTCTTAAGGTCTACCTTTAGAATAGTGAGACCAGCTTCCTCCATTTTCTTTTTTCGCGATTCGTTATGTATTAAAAGATTTGAACACGTTGCGTCTCCTCAGGTCTGCTGACCGCCACCGTGGCCTCCAGGATCCATCGTGCTGCTCAGCCCGCTCTGCTCTACTTGGTTCCCTTCACCCTGCTGCCTCTCCTCACTATGGCTTACCTGAAGGTAATAATTTCTTCCCCAGAATAACATGTCAAACTGTGCATTTTCCATTACAATCTTCTGGTATAATTAATATATAAAAACCGGATAAACGTAAAAACTGTTAGACTTAATTTCTGAACGTGTCCTGATTGCCAAGAGCGTCTAATTTCCAGGCAAGGTCTCTGTAGATGCGCGTCTAGGAAGATCAACGTCTCACGGCGTCTTACATGCATCCAGATCAGCGCCTCTGAACTTTCACCACCTGACCCCTGAGCGTCATCCAATCAGAGACCACCTGCTATGTGACCTAGTGACAAATTTTCCAAAGGGGTGGAAGATTCTGACGTGATAATGGCTACTCTCAAGTGAGACGAAAGTAGCCCCAAAATTTCTCCTAGATTGGCTGGTTAAAATAACCAAACTCTGAACGCTGCTGAAGTTTTCTGGCGCCGAGGCGGCTGACAACTGCGCTCTCTCAGTTTTTTGTAATAAATAAAGCATAGTCGCTCTCTCAGTTTCCAAGAGACGGGAAGTGCGGACGCTTGACATACGTTTGATGTGTCTGACAAAAAAACGCACACGCGTCCAACTTAATGCGCTCGATGCGTTTTTTTGACGCTCTGGACGCGTTAGCTGTGAACGCAGAATAACACTGACTAGCTTAAAGTGCCTCGCAGTCATTTTGTTACCGTTTAATTTTTTGTCATCCCCAACAATAAACTTCAATGCATTTTGTTGAGATTTTATGTGACGGGCCAAAACAATATAGATGTGGAGAAAAAAAAGGTACAAACATTTCCTTCGAATACAAAAAAGCATTCAGCCGAGCTGAATTCAAAAGCACACCACTAACCAGATTTCATAGGTATTCAAAAAGAAACTCTATGTATCATTTTAATCACTTCTCCTTCATTTACTAATTTGTGTTGGTATATTGCAAAAAATCCCCATAAATAATAAAACAGTTTTTTGATTTTTTGATGTGTCTCACTGGCTCATCATGGTGTGCAGGGGGATTTGCGGCGAATGTGGTCCGAGCCTTTCCACCCCAAGGCCAGCAGCTCTCGCTTCCTGGAGGTATGATGCAGCACGGGAACCAACGACCAGCAAGGGGGGGAGGGGGGGCTGCTGATCTTTTCTCCTTCATTTAGAGGAAATGATAGAGGGCACACTCACCATGAGGCCATGTTGTCATAACTTCATGCTTTTCCACCGACCTGTGAAACACACAAAAAAAAAGAAAGAAAAATCCCTCAGAAAGGACTCCAGAGCGTGGATCACAACGCCCAGATACAACTCATCTTCACTCCCAACATCCTTCCCCATTTCATGTCCGCTTCCTCTTTGCTGTTTCTTTCCTGCCCATTACAGCACATCCTGCCTCTGCTGTTTTTGTCCTGCCCTTCTCTTTGTCTCCTCTACCCACCCTCTACATATCCCATATCATTTTTTCCACCTCTCCTTTTTTTTTTGTTATTTTAATTTTATTTTGTCTGGATTCCTTCGTCTCTGATGAACTAAATGGACTAGGCCTCTTCCACCTCCCACCTCCTCCTTTTTTTTTTTTTTTTGTGGACTTACAGTTGTGAGACATGATTGGGGTTTATATGTATTTTTTTTAGCATCTTGTGGTCATTATAATTAATGTTAATATTATCAAAAAACTTTAACAAGCGGAGAGTTGGGAGTGCCACAGTGGCACAGGAGCAACAACACAGTCAAGAGTCAACCCTCTACTTCAGTCTCCCCGTTTCATCAACCCTCCCTGATGGCTCCTGATCTCTTACACTCCC
>JAVLVB010000002.1:6952657-6991658 GCA_032876305.1 Orestias chungarensis
ACCCCCCCGCCACCCCACCCTCCATCTACTGTTCATCTGCTGTCCTCAAAACCCAACAGATAACTATGTATTTTATTTAGAAAAGTTTTATTCTTTGCATATAAAGAAATGATGCATTCAAAATTGTTAAGTCGCCTCCCCTGTGCACCGGTGTCGGGGGTCGGAGCGGGGTGGCTTTTATTTGTATATATGTGTACACATGTATTTGCGATATCATGAGTTTGTATTTGTGTTTGAGAGCATGTCGAATAGGGCGGTAAACGTGCGTCTTAACAGCAGAATGATTTGATTTTTCTTTTTTTTTTCTTTTTTTTTACCTGGAATGGGTGACGTGTGGATCCAGCTTCGTGCAATAGAAAACAATCGTGGAGAAAAAGAAAAAAAAAAAAGTGAAACCTTAAACCCGAGACGACGGTTTCCAGCTCTAATCTTAAAAGTGTGCGTGCGTGTGTGAGTGTCAAACACCTGAGCTTACGGTTATTTTACTCTTTCTTTTAATGTTCGGAATCATGTTTAAAGTGACGACAATAGTCAGGTTTGCATTGCGCTGTGTTGGATCAAAGGGTGGTCAAGCACATTTAAATGGTTTATCTTGTAAAAACAGGAGAGAGAAAAATATGAGGAAAAAAAAAATTGTACAAACTTCATAGAGGTCATTTTTCTTTTCAGTTTTCTGCAAACTGCAGAAATGTAAACAGTGTTTTTGTTTTACTTTTGTTTTTTTGTTTGTTTTTTCTTCCAAATAAATGAATGTTGAATACGTTTTCCAGTCTATTTTTACTCTGCGATTGCATCAAACGTCACTATTGGCTATCCGCACTGTAGCTTATCTGTAACTGCCGGGATTCTGCAGGTGCAGATCGGGAAACTCATCTGAAAATTGAGTACATTTCAGCGTTTACCCTCAGCTGATGAAGACCCGACTATTGTCAGAGTTTAAACTCTAAACTTTTCTACGAAGAAAAAAGGGTTTTGGAAGATCTACAATGATTTAGATGGATGCTTTGGTCCTGATATTATCTTGGTTGTTGTTGAAGGGTGCATTTGTTTTTGCTTGATTTTAATCTTAAAAGTTGGTTTGGACCTGTGGAACGGAGTTATGAATCAGTCATGCCCTTCAGTGATCAAATGAAATTAACCCGAGTTTTTTTTGCTGTTCTTATTTTCTATCGTTTTTATTTCTTTACCACTTTCATTGTTGCTTTTAATTATATGTATACTGGAAACTGTATAAAAAGGAAGAAATTTGCTGTGCTGACTGCAATGATTTGCACTCTGGCAAAGATATGAAACAAAGTTTAATGTAAATTTTATAGTTTTATTGCTGTAACATCGACATTAGTAGAGCACCACGACCTTTAAATTGAGTAAATTTAGTGTGGACGCAAATCACACATTAATTACAGAATCACATCTCTGACTAATACTTCCCACAAACCATTTTTATGCAAACGAGGCTGCAGTTTCTGTAAGCACTCACAAGGTTTGCATCATCAAGTTTCCTAATTGCACTCTTGTGCTAAGACTATTTCAATCTGACCCATTGGTACATAAGGGGGGAAAAAATACTGTTTTAAATGATGAACCTTTGGTTTGAGTTGATCTGTTTCTCTGTGTCACAGTGATGGAGAAATGGTAGAAATACTTACAAGTGAGCATATCATTTGTTCAAAAAAAAAACATGTAGACAAACCTTTGCTTAGGAGGCGTATTTGTCTCATCTAAGTATAAGTCAACATTTATACTTGTGATGAGATGAAAACAAGCTTAATGTTCTGTAATCAAAGCTGCCGTGTAAAGAGTGTAATAGTTGCTATGGAGACTTGGAGATCCTAACAAGCCAAACTCTGTTGCATCCCTCAAACTGTAAGCTTTCAAGGTTTTATCTGATTTCACCGGAAAGAAAATTGGCTCCTGCAATTTATTGTATTTATTTTTCCCCAAGCAAAACAATGTTCACATACAGGCTGATCAGAGTAAGGAAGTCAACATTCGTTAAGAAAACAAGAGTTGTTAAAAAAATAGGCTTGATATAGGTTTTCTATTATGACCTGAGAACTAACGCTGGATTTCTGCTTGGTTAGATTTTTATTTATTTGATTTTTTTCAAAGATTTTTCATTGCTTTAATGCTGCGGCAATAAAAGCTTTACCACATCTTTACCAGTGTTGCCAGACAGGCGGTCAGTACTGTCAATGATGCTTTCTGTGCTGTGCATGTTGAGTTTACGGCTGTACAGTTGTATTATTTTCTCCAGACGAGGGTTACTGCAGATTTGAACCCCGCTACTGGACCAGCGGGCATTCATCAGCAGATAAACAGATCCTGAAGGTGGGAAAGACTTTATTTTTTCCTTTTTTTTTCTGGTCAAGCGTAAAGAAAAACAAAAAAATAAGGTGTCAAGTTTGGACACTTTGCAAAACTCTTATGGACATGGCAAAAAATATATAGATTTATAATGCATATATACATATGTTTGTGTATGTGTGTGTATACATATATAAATACAAGATAATCATGTTGATAATGTTTTTTAATAGAGGATTTGTTGTTGTTTTTTTTAGCCCCTGGTTTGTATTTGTTTTCCTTTAAAACTTGAGTTTCCTTCCTGCCTTCAGCTGAGGATTTGAGCTCAATTTTCACCCCCAATTTTGAGAAGGAGTGGATTCTTTAAAGAAAAGGTAACAAAAAATACAAAAAAACAAGTAAATTAAGAACTGTGTAGTGTACCGTGAATCCTGAAAAGGCCGTTAGGCCTGTATTCCCATCTCCACGTCTTTCAGGATTCTGCTGTAAATAAACCTGACACTAACCGTAAAAGCAGTGTGTGTTTTTCTTTGGGTTTATTCAGGAGATGAATGTTTAAAACTCCAGGGGGGTTTTTGGCCGTGATATCCCAGCAGAGATAATGCAGCTCACTGCAGCGGGACTTGCTTTGCTTTCTATGTAAAAACTTTAACTGTGAAATACATGTTCTGACTGATATTAGTAACAAAGGAAACACTTTACATCAACCAAAAAAAAAGCAATTTCATGTCTTCCTGTGCAGGAATAAAGCTATAGGAAACGGAGACTTTTACTTCTACCAGTTTCAAATTAATGTACAGTATAAGAAATACTGTTTTAAACTTGTCCCTTATTTTAAGTTGTTAATATTTACATTTTTATATGAAATTATTCCTTGCTAACCACAAACCTATAAAAAAATTTAACTGGAATTTTATCAGGAAAACACATTTTAGTGCATAATTGGTAATTTTAGGGAAGTTGATATGATTTTCTGAAAATTTAAGTTAAAATTTAAGTTAAAATATATTTGGCTCAGTATTTTGTAACACCAAATCTTGGTCCGGTTACATATGCAACTCTTTTGTTGTGTATCTACCAGTTTAGCTCAGATTATTTGATTCTTTGCACGCACAAAAAGAAATAAAAATAACTTTTTCACTCCGCTGTAAAAAAAAAAAAAAAAAAAACTGTTTCTTTCAGGTTCAAACTCTGATCACATTCCTTATCCCTGCAGGAAAAAAAGCATGTCCACAGCCTAATAAAGCCACCACCGTGTTTAACAGAGTCACACATTCAAATTTAAAAGATTGGTTTTGATCGGGCCTAAATATGACGTCACATTTAGGCCACATTATGGTGGATTTTTTTCTTTTTTTTTAAACGTGCTTGTCTGCTATTTTGATAAAAACGTTCTCCTTGTCCTGTTTGTCAGTTTAGGTGGATGTCCAGTCAGGTCTGCAATTATGCTAATCTCTTTCAGTTTTGCTTCAAAATTTGGGACATATATCAGTAACCAAACTCTGCTTTAAACTTTTCCACAGTTTTGTCTCTGATATGTCTCTTCTGATGTTAACTATTTACTAACGTCCTCTGAAAAACGAAAGAGGCATTCAGAGAACCGCTGTAATTATACTGAGCCTTTAAAAATGAGGTTACTTCTGAAGACAAGGGAGTGATGGCTAAGTTGTGATTCGTGGATTGAATTTTATTTGTACAAAACTTTTAAATCATTTTTTTTGTCCTTTTGTTTCAGATTTATGGTCCTACGTGGTGTTGATCTTCCACATAAAATTCTAATGTCGCTTTGAGGTTTTAGACTGTAACTTGACAAAGTATGAAGAAGTTCAAGGATTTGAAAAGGGTTGCAATCCATAAAAACGTGGCATCTATCTTTAGGTTCATTGTTACCAATGGTTTATTTATTGCTGGCCTTGCTCGTTAAATGAGTATTGGATGGTTTTGGCTCGTCCGTTTTAATAATTAGATGCTCCAGATCAGAACTGAACTTCTTCGGTGTATTTTAAGCTTCTGCTCAGACTCAAGTTGAAACTTTCTGCATGTTTAATTATAAACATAAAGTATTTGGTTGCCCTGCTGCCTTGCAACAAGAGGGTGTTTTTGCATCGAGTCACAGGTTCTCCTGCATGTATTTATGGGTTGTCTCAGGGTATACCGGGTTAGTTGGTTTCTAAATTGCCCTGGTGACCTTTCCAGGGTGTTACCTGTCTCTTAGCAAATATTAAATAAAAATAGGAACCACAACAACTTTTCCAACATAAAAGGATACAAATGATGGATGGATGGATAAATGGATGGATGGATGGACCCATTTATATTGTGACTCAAAAACACAAAAAAGTGAGACTTGAATATATATTTTTTTGCCAAATTTACTTCTTTTTTTTCCCCAAAAGATATTTTAATCTCAAATTTTTACTGTCCACTCTAATTCTATCTGCAAGGCAAGGCAACTTTATTTATATAGCACCTTTCAGCCAAAGACAATTCAAAGTGCTTGTACAACAAAGTTAAAAACAACACACAACAAGAAGATAAATAATAATAAAAAGATCAAGCAGATTACAAATAAACATAGCAAGCATTAAATTAAATATAATGAATGAGTAGAATTCAAAATTTAAGAGTAGGCAACTTCAAATAAGAAGGTTTTTAATCTTGTTTTGAATAAATCCAATGTAGGGGCAGTCTTACAGTGACGAGGGAAGCTTATTCCAGAGTGTTGGAGCATAGTAGCTAAAAGCTGCTTCACCACGTTTGGTTTCTGACTGTCGGTATAGTTAACAGGTTTGATTCTGATGATTTTAAAAGTCTGAGTGGTATATAGGGTTGAAGAAGATCTGAAATGTTGTCTGGGTTTCTATTGTGAAGTGCTTTATAAACTATTAAGGACATTTTAAATTATATTCTCTGAGCTACTCTGCCAGTGCAGGGATCTTAGAACTGGACCAATATGCTGATCTCTTTTTGTGTTAGTTAGGACTGTTGCAGCGGCATTCTAGAGGAACTGGAGCTGTTTAATTGGTTATTTTGGTAACCCAGTGAAAAAGGAATTGCAGTAATCGGGTCTACTAAAGACATAGGCATGATCTAATTTCACATATTCTTGTTGGGACATTAGTCGTCTAATTTTAGCAATATTTTTGAGATGGTAATATGATGTTTTTATGATAGATTTCAGGTGGTTATTGAGGTTCAGATCTGGATCCATGATCACCCACAGATTTTTAGATTTGTCAGAGCATTTTAAACCAACAGATTGAAGGTGGGTGATTATTCTTAATCTATGTTCGTTTGGTCCGAACACTAATATTTCGTTTTTTTTTTTTATTTAGTTGGAGAAAGTTATGGCTATTCCAGATTAATCTGCTCAATACATTCAGTGAGTATTTTAACCTGACTGTTATCTCCTGGTGAAAGACTGATGTACAGTTGTGTGTCGTCAGCATAATTGTGGTGTTCTATGTTATTATTTCATATAATTTGAATTAATGGAAGCATATAAATATTGAAAAGAAGCTGCACCAGGATGGACCCTTGGGGAACTCCGTAGCTAATTTCATTCCGTTTGGATTTAAAACTGCCTATGGAAACACAAAAGGTTCTTTCGGACAGGTAAGATTTAAGCCAGCTGAGTACTACACCGGAGTTACCAAACCAATTTTCTACTCGAGATAATAAAATATCATGATCGATTGTATCGAATGCAGCACTCAAGTCAAGTAGAACTAATATTGACATTTTATTACGATCAGTGTTTCGACGTAGGTCATTGAATACTTTCACAAGAGCAGTTTCAGTACGATGATGTTGATGGAAGCCCGATTGATGGACATCAAAACAGTTGTTCAAGGCTAGAAAGCCATTAATCTGTTGGAAAAAAAAAAATCTAATATTTTAGCCAAAAAAGGTAAGTTTGATATTGGTCGATAGTTACTTAAAATGTATGAGTCCAGATTATGTTTTTTCAGAAGTGATTTACCTACCGGAGTCTTTAAAGCCTGAGGGAAGACTCCAGAGGAGAGTGACTTATTAATTATTTGTAGAAGTTCAGGAACAAAAACATCTGAGACCTTTAAGAATAAACTCGTAGGTATGATGACAAGGAACCAGGTGGATGAAGTCATTTGATGTAAAGTGTAACTCAAATCTTTTTGAGTGACCACGTTAAAGTGGGTCATCCTAGGTAAGTCCTGTTTGGTGGGAAACATAATTAATAGTTTGCTAACAGCAGACGCAGAGGAATTTACTGTCTTTGTGAGCAGGGAGAAAACTGTCCCAAAAGATACAAAAGAGATCTGAAAGTGCTACATGAAGCACTAACATTTTAGATATATTGAGTCCTTTAGAAATAATAGGGTCCAAAGTGTGTCCATGATTATGTGTTGGTTCCAGGACATGTTGGAGCAGTCCATAGTCATTCAGCATCTGGCGTAGCTCTTTATTGCCTCGATCCAATGGATTGTCGAAATCAAAGTTAAAATCACCAACAATAAGAAGAAAATCAGAATCAACCAAATTTAAGGACAATAGTTCAGTGAAATCGTCAAAGAAGTTTGCACAGAGTTTCGGAGGTCTGTATATATTCAGCAGCAGGACATGAGAAAATGAGTTTAGTTGCAAGGCAACATATTCAAAAGATAAAAAACTTACATAAGACATCTGTTTACAAGTGAAGGCAGAATTACACATGACTGCAACTCCACCTCCCCTTTTGTCTAGTCTGGTCTGGTTTATAAAGCTAAAATTTGTGGGACATAATTCAGTAAGAATAGATGAACTTTTATTTTGTTTGAGTCAAGTTTCGGTCAGGGAAAAAAAATCAAGATGATGACAAATAATAAAGTCTTGAATTCAAAATGATTTTCCTGCCAATTATCTGATGTTTAATAAAGCCAATTTTAATATGCAGCATGGAGCTTTCAGATTTCTGATTGTTTTCGACATTGTTGGAAGTGGAATAGATACAACATTTTGCAGTCTACAGACTTATTTTTCTCTGCGTGATTTTACTAATTGTTGTTGGTTATTTATCAGAACTGGTATTATTGAGGGTGCCTCAAAATTAGAAGTTGATTTTACTGAGCTGAAATCAGGGAGATGAATTTTACTAATTTGAATATTTTTTAAAGCTTTCTGTAATCCCTTATTTTCATGATGCGGAAGCACAGACTTAGCAGGATAAATTGTGGAACAGGTATCCCTAAAAACAGGCTGTGTTGATGCACATAGTCAATTTTGATTACCAAAAGTTGTTGAATTACAATATTGGAAATTAGTTTTAGTATCCCGCTACCATTGTTGAGATTAAATCCATCCCTCATAAAGAGATACCCACGATCCCAGAATAAATTAAAAATTATCAATAAAAGCAATATCCTGAGTTTCCATGTAAATTGCAGCCGGGTATGTAAGCTGAGGATTCTGCTAAAACGCCCAGAGCCTCGTCTCAAAGCTGGGATTGGCCCAGAAATAAAAACAGTTTGATCAGTAGTCTCTAAAAAACTTAAAAGCTTCCTAAAATCATCTTTGTTTTTTTTTCCGGTTTTTGTTTGATTGATTGAAGAAAAATCTTTTTTTATAGAGCAGGGCAAGGATGGGTATATTTCCTGGAGTTTACCTAGAATGATCAAAGCACTGAAGATAATTCTATCTTCAGTGCTTTCCATGTTATTTTCCAACAGTCCTTTTGCAATTGTAAATTCTAACAACAGATGGCAGCAAAGCATAACTGCATGAAAAACAATACCAAACCATGAAAACCACACAGGAGGATTTTGTAGTGATCGAGGTTATTTAAGATTTTCAAACAATGCTTTGCAGTTCATTCTCTATTCTGAAAATTAGAGAAGCGTTTAAACCCTTTCAGAGCTGACTTGAACCTAAAACTAAAGAACTGGACCTATTGATGGGGGAACCCTCCCACATTAGATAAGAAAAATTGCAGAGTCAAGGGGAATTAGAGAAAGGAAATCAGACTTTGATGGAGCAGTTTAACTGAAATGAAAGGCGCGCCTTCATCACAGTCAGGTAATTGGTTCCTGCAGGGCATCGGGTTGATATCCCACGAGCCTTGATTGGAAAACGTGCACCTCAACCAAGATGCTGAGTAAAGAGTTTGGATGTGTTCGCAGTGAATGAAGAAATCACGCATGTTAGTCTCCTTTATCCTGCAAATATCTCTCAGTTTTGCAGGAAATCTTCTGCAACTGGTTCTGTGTTCCCCATTAAGTTGGTCTGGATTGATTAAAGACACTCATCAAGCTGTCAGACAAATGCGAAGATTGACCTGGTGAGTGACCAGCACACAGCTGGGGGGGATGAAGCAGGGTGGGTGTTGGGGAGGCTTGGGAAGGTCAGTGAGGTCAAGGCGGGCAGAGTCCACCCCTCCACACCTATTGGCCACAAAGGGGGATGATTCCAGTCCAGCTTTGAAGCCTTAAAGTGGTCAAAATTCCACCACAGCCATGGGGATTGTAGCATGTCATTTGTGAGAGATTTTTGCCAAGGTGGTCCTAAATCTGAGCTCGGCTCCTGTTTTTTTTTTCTTGTTCTTGGAATGCATTTAAAATGATTGCGGCTGATTGATCGTTAAAATTTAAGGTGAAAGGTCAGCCACAGATAGCCAGTACATTCTGCTGGGAGGAGTTTAGATTTTTGTTTTGTTGTTTTTAAAGGAATTACAACTTTGTAAAGCTTTAATCTCTAACAAGCATCCTGAATCCTAGAGTCTCTGGTTGCCTCTTTTCTCTTTATCTTGCCCTAAAGATTTGTTAAATGGGTTTTGAGACTAGGATGGAGTTAGTTTATTTGTGGGGTGTAGCATTTCTGTGTTTATACGGTCGTATGTTCTCAATCATTATCTCACAAAGAGAACCAACAGTGACCAGTAGGGTCCACCTGATTTAAAATTCCTGGTGATGTGATCCGTTTTAGCACCCACAGCCTCACAGATTCTCCAACATACATAACAGAAAGCATTAGATGCTTTAATTGTATGCCATGTGAGGGATTCATGTGCTTTTCCCTCTGTCTATCTTGGGTCAATCTCCTCTTTAGGGGTTGGTGGCAACCAATTTTCTAGTTTCTAATTTGATTTTGAATTGTCCAGGTATTTAAGAATTCATGATAGCTTCCATTTTAACAGAATTTCTGTGGATTCAGAGGAGAAACTGGCCAACAGAAATGAACTTTTTTTGTTTTTAACATGGCATTTGAAGTTGTTTTTTTTACACATATTTATTGTTAAAGGTTTTATTTGTAAAATGCTTAATATCTGCAAAAGTTATACTTAAAGTTCTGGAGTTTAGTTCATAGTTTTGATGGTAGGACACAAATCGCCTTGTTCTGCCATCTCTCCTTAACAAATGCAAAAAGATACTGTCTTAAGGTTACAGCTTTTGACAGAGAAACCAGCCAAAATGATCACACATTCTCCACTGTATTCAACTCTAGGCCTGTGTTTTCTTTTTGAAATATCCAATACATCTTTCTTGCTTTTAAACTTTTTAGAAATGCATGACAAAATTTACAAAAAAAAACGTTTTGAATTCTTGGTAAGGGACCAGCTGCAACAAACCAGTTCGCCTCGTTCTGTCTGAGCTGGGCTTATTTATGTCAGCGGTATAAGCAAACATGTAAAAACTATACGTTGAAAAAGGCCGAATGCTCTTCCAAAACACGCACGATACGTTCAAGGGCACATTAGAGCAGATGGCATCTATTCTAGTTCCAACTGGTGAATATATAGATTGCGAAAAGAGCCACTTGTAAATTTCAGGCGCATGTGAACTCAGCCAATATAGGTAATTTAAAAAAAAAAGTGTTTAAGGTGGCCCCTGCTCATTTTTAATGGCACAGAGGTTCCGGCCCCTTCCCCTTCTTTTTTTCTTCTTCTTCTTCTCCCATCCAGCCAGGCATTCCTGGCTTGTTTAAATAAGGCCTGCTTGCCTGGGCGTGGGTAGATTCCCCTCTGGCCCTTTGCCCTTTGACCCAATGTGCATTCCGTATGTAAAGTGAGGAATTCCTCTGAAGTTCAGTTAATGGGGTTGAGTTGTTTTTTCATCTTTCGGATCCGCCTGCTGGAAGGGGGAAAAAACCTGCTTGACATACAGCCTTATAGGAATGAGTTATGGGTGAGGTTCGTTGCCGCTTGCTGTTGGTTAGAAATCGAAGAGACTCCACCAGAAAGAGTTTTCCAGTGGGGACGACTAGTGTTGGGTTTAATGGCTTGGAGGTGGAGGAAGTTGTTTAGCTCTTCTTTGACGGTTGGCCGCAGTAAAAAAAACTTTATAGGGTGGAAATAACACAACCGGTTTGAGCTAAAGATGACCTCCCTTTCATTCAGATGGGAAATATTCAATCATGCTGATTTACCAGTGTGAAAAAACTTTTTTTAATCAGCAAAAACAGGAATAATTAAATCATTAAATCATTTTTAAAAATGCCGCTGGAGTTATGTTTCACCAGATTTGGCAGGATAACCCCTGCGTTACATTTCAAGGTTTTATCCATCTTGGCGTCTCGTTGTTGTGTTTTTCTTTGGGTTCATCCGATAACCTGATCAGCACCTCTTGAAGCGTAAAGATGTGTGTCTGTGTTGGACTCCACAAGAATCTAGATTCCAATAATTGTAGCAGAAGTTCATTTCAGGAATATTTGGTAGTAGTTTCCTCTTTTCCTGAGCCTTATATTTAAGGTTAGAGATTGTTTTTTTATCATCATTGTTTGCTAATTCTTTGTGTGCTTATTTTATTCCTTTTTCTTGTTTTTTGGTAACATTTATCTGGTTCTGTATTTAGTCAAATTGTGAAGCACATTTCTACATTTTAACTGTTTTTTAAATACGCTATCAGATATATTTCATATTCATATTAATGAATTAAATGTTTATGTATGAACATTTTTGCTTTAAACAAGAAACTTAGCTTGAACATCTTTAAATATGCCTATAAAACCTGAGATTCAAAAATACATCATAGGATTTCTATAAATAAACAAAAGTTTGCATAGGGAGTTATTTTACTTCTTTACATTTTGTTTCTTCTTAACAATAAGATAAGTAATCGTAAGAATAAGAAAAAAAAGTCCTATTTTAAGTGACCACATGATTTTGTTTGACAAGTGTTTAATTTAAGTTGTGATAGTTATTATATAAAAGTTATCTGCAAACAATCATCCTAACCTTTACAGTCAAGTTGTTGAGTACATTTTAAAGTAAACTTGTATTATGGAAATACAACAAACCATTTTAGAAGTTGTTTGATACCCATCAGAAACCTTAACATCAGTGAAATGTGGACAAAATGTTACAAAAAAATTGGGGAATTTGTATGATTACCTTAATACGTATAAGCTTCAACTACAAGATAGAATTTAGTTTCTATATTATACCATGTTAGAAATCTGTGTCGAGATTTTTTAAGGTTCCAAACATCTCTCAACTACAAACATCAGCTTTGGAGATGAAGAAATTAAGAAACGCCCTGCATGGTGACTTATTCCTTTACACAACCCTGTCCTTTGAACCTCCAGGTCGTCAGTTAAGGAGCCTTCAGAGCGTCTTATCTGCATTCTCAGGTGAGGCCAAGCCCTGCGAACAGTGAATGGGAGTGATGGAGGCAGGGTTCCTCATGCTGCTGTGCTTCAGGAGCACAGTGCTCTGGTGGAGAAGCCATAAAAAAAGCCGTGCCACCCACACAGCTGGAATGTCATGCATGCAGTCCATAGAGTCTATTTCAAGAGGGAGGTAAAGCAGATGGGGGGAGGGGGGGGGAGGTGTTGGTGAAGTGAGGAATACTTTGGTGGAGAACATGGGTCCATGAAGTGGAGTCTGCTGTTGCTTCTTAAAAAAAAAATGAAGCAGAAAAAAAGCTCTTCTCACCCACCAAAAGTTTCTCAATTAACATTTTTTTCCCTCGCTGGGAAATTATCAATGACAATCCATCAAGGCTGTTTGGTCTTCAGGCCGCCGAGAGGAAACGCTGACGGGGAGATGTGAGACGGAGGGATGGGGGGTTGGGAGAGGTTAAAGGGCAGAGGAAGAAAGGGGTTACATTTTCGGAGGATGGGTGGTTAGAAGGGGGGAGAAAAAAAAGAAGGAACAATGACTCCCATGTTTAAAAGGCTTTTCTCGGCCCAATGACACCTCACACAGGCAGCAGTTTGGAGTCAGGCCCTCCAGGAGGGAGTGGTTCTGAGTTTGTCGCTGTTTTCCCCCTCAGGCGTGAGATCAGGAGAAATATTTAAAAAAACACAAAACTCATTTTTACTCTGCTCGCCTCATGAACCTATAGCTTCACACAAGCAAATGTTTGTGGCTTTAATTTGATCCTGGATCGAATCAGGATCAGTTACTACAGAGATGAGAATATTTTTTTAATGAGTTGTTGAAAACCAACATGTAGGAAAATATTGAGAAGATAACACATAGAAGAAATATGAACAAAATATAAACCCACATCTAGAAGGTGGAAAGAAAACAAAAATGCAAGAAACTCAGGACTTACACTTAATAAATCAACATTTATTTAAAGAAACTGATTAAATAGAAATGTATGAAGTGTTTACACTCATTTATTATTGAAAGGTATTAAAAAAAACCTAAGGAAACAGAGAACGGCGTTTTGAGCTGTTTCTGATAAACTGTCAGGGAAAAGCTTTCACTTGGTTGAAAGATCCACACGTTTTACATAAATACTTCTGCAGATTATCAGATCATATTTTTTCCTTTTGTAAAATTTTCTGCAGCCACAATTTGCATTAAAATCCTAAAATTAATTTTGGTAAAACATCTTGACAATCAGTTTCAATCTTTATGAAGAAGGGAAAATTACACAAAATCATTTTCATTGTATTTTGTTTAAGTACATTTTTGTTGCCTTTTTAAGAGGAGAACAAAATATAATCAATGTTTATTTATGCAATATATTTCTTGTCCCCAGGTTTTTATTTTATTATGAAAATTCAACTTGATTCCTTACAGATATATATGACTTGAAAATAGCATTAAAAAATCAAGATGCAAAAAAAGAAAAGGTAAGATTTAGGATAAATCCTCTCTTAAATTATGTCCTATGAAGACAAAAATTTTGTTTTGGCTTTTTAAATGCATTGTTTTCTGATGGTACAATAATGTGTTCCTCTTATTCTAAATTAACAGTAAATAAGACAATATTTTCCAATTTTTTCAAGTGAAAAGACATTAAAATAAATTATCTTCAATTTGTTTGAACAGCTTAAATTTCAGCTGAGTTGTGCATGAACGGAAGGTTAAGAAAAACGAGCTAAAATCCTTTTAGATTTTAATTCGACTTAATCTTTTTGAATAAAAAACAAAACAAAAAATAAAGATTTTTTTTCTGACAATGTAAATTAGTAATTATCTAAAACAAAAAAAACGTATACAGCTTAAATAGCTCATGTAATGGGTCCACTTCTTTCAACAACAACAACAACAACAAAAAAGGGATTTTCGAAATTGGAGCAATTTTAATAGATTTGTGTGAAACAGGAATTTGTTATTATTTTATTTGTTCCCTTTTAATCTGCTACAAAAAAAAAAATTCTGTTCCATGATTAAGGGACAGCTGTTTGGTTTTGTATCGGTGGGGAAGTAGATGATCTAATTACATCCCAGTTTGGGGTAAGATCCACTTCCAGGTAGCAGTGTAGATTGTGGAAAAGACTTTTCTGAGTGGGGGGCAGGGTGGGTGATGGTGGTGGTGGTGAGGGGGGCACAGGATCCCATTATATAAAGCCCCCCCTCACTATATATATATATATATATATATATATATATATATATATATATATATATATATATATATATATATATATATATATATATATATATATATATATATATATATATGACTGAAGAATCAGATCCCTCTGTCGGGTGGGTGTAAGTGAGGGTGTGTGGGGAGTAAAGAGCTGCTGCTCTCCAACTGGATAATGCCATTATTTCAGGTTCTCTGGCCAGGAATGCCAAATTTCACAGCCCGCTACTCTTCTCTATGCGTCAATCAAAGCTGCGCAAAAAAAAAATAAAGAGTGGGTGGATGTTGGGGGGTGGGGTTCAGGATAGGATCCGCCTCGTTCTGCACCGCGTGTCCCATCCGACACTTCTATATCTTTAAATGATTGTATAGTTTTTGAATGGGACACATTAGAATAAAGATCCAGTTTTTTTTTAGTTTTTTTTTTATCTATGCTGTGGCACCACCAACAAAAGTCTTTTCATGCATGGAAAGTCATATCGAATATATAAGAATATGATTGAAAAACCCATTTATTTCAAGAGCTTTATGCTCTTTTTGGAACACAATATTTTGATTGATTAAACACTGATGGACGTTTTAAAGCCTTTATTCTGTTTACATTTAAAGTTGAAAATCGCATCTGAATATGAATGTAAAACATTTGATCATATAAATTGGCTTCAGGGAAAATGTTTCACGTCCAGCTAAAACTTGGTCTTTATCTAACAGCATGTTAATGATACAAACTGAGTGAATATTCAAATACAAATTACAAATTTGTTAGAGGAGAAGACAGACTTTCAGTTAATTTGCAGCATTTTTAAATAAATTGGCTATGCTGATTTTTTTTATTTTATCTTTAAGGTATTCCCCTTTTGAGGCATTTTGGATTCCACCTCTGTGCAACAGCAAAATAAAACTGTAAACTAAAACAAAACAAAAATAAACAGGCAAGAAAAATCGTAGTCAGTTCCAGATGTCACTAAGTCTGTTCACAGTAACAATTCATGATATTATCTATTCACTTGAAGGGATTTAAATTACAGGAATTCTAAAAAAGGTCGGGGAAATAATGGTGCTGCATCTTGAAGTGCATCTAACAAATGCACCAGTAATCACTTTTAAAGCAATCTGTGTTGCATTTTATTCAACAGCATGTCTGTTTTACTAAACCCTATTTCTGTGAGTTGTTCACGTCACTTCTGATTCCCTACATTATGATAAACACACTTTATTTTTATCTAAAATTAAAACAATCCTGGATTATTGATGTCAGTGACCATACACAGCTGTCAATGTGATGTTCATCCTGATCCTCACAGCAATCATGTATTTCAAAAATGACAATACACATTTTGATTTTTTTTAAAGAAGCCTCATTTGGCACTTACATGTTTTGTTTTTATCTAACAATGTTTCCAGCTGGTCAATTTCAACCTTTTATTAGTGCTTTTACATAAAACAAACTAGTTTTTAGTTATTTTATTGTTTGTATTTTAATAAGTATTTTGGTGATTAATTTTTCAATATTTCTAAACATGAAATGTTTTTGAACACTACAAGATAATTTAATGTCTGCAAAACTGTGTGCCAGATTATCCCCAGATTATCAGTACTCGTAGTAGTAGTTGCGCCCCTGTGAATGTACCTCCACTCATTTAGTTATTTGATTTTAGATCTAAAAGACAGATCTTCATATTACCACATTTTTTGATTATTATTTTAATTAGCGCATGTAAAGAAGTTAGATTTGGCAACAACCGCCTCAGTTAAAGCGCAAACATGTTTCGAAGCATTTCACATAATTCTCCAGACATTTACTATAGTTAAAAGTCGGTAATGGGGAAGATTTTGTGAATGGGACTCGTTAAGAGGGGTATTTGTGGTCCTGCGTGACGTTTCCCCCGCCCGCAGCCAATCACGCAGCCCGCTGGACGTGTCGAGCACGCAGACAGCGAGCCAATGACGCGCGGGGAGCACAGACTAGCGCAGGAAGTGGCCAATCAGCGGGAGGTGTGCAAACCGAGAATTTGCTCCAGCAGGCTCTGAATGTCAAGTAGTCAAAGATGGAGTCCGGATCCGAGAGGCCGTGTTCTTGTTGCAGGGAGGATTTTTTTTCATTTCTCCACTGCTTCTGTTCTCTGCAGCTCCAATCTCTGCAGCTTTGTTTCCCTCTTCCAGGGTGACAGCGCCAATCCTCAGAGGAGCGCAATGTGAAGTGCGGCTTTTTGCTTTTCTTTTCCTGTCTTTTTATTTTTATTTTTTTATGGACAACTTTTTTTTTTTCCTCCTACTCTCAGATCGTCCCTCCCTTTTGACCAGATACTATTCATGATTTTGGAGGAGGGAGTTGTAGTCGTGCATTTCTGCGTAAAAAATCCCAGGAGCTCGACGCAAAAACTTGGAAGATATTTTTTTTGTATGTTTTATTTATTTATTTTTAATAAGAGGGAGTGGGATCAGAAACAGCCAGGAGAGTTCAGTCGCTCCACGTTGCTCTGCGCGCATCTGGAAGCTAATTTCTATAGAAAAAAAACGCAAACTTCACCTGTGTTCGAGGCTCTTATTGCATTTTCATGGCTCTCTGGAGATAGGGAGTACGAATGTGTTTTTTTCTGCTTCTGCGGCCATACATGCTGTTGTGCAATCTAACAGGTCGCCTGTATTGTACTGAAAGCAGACGCGGACAGGCCGCTCACTCAGATCTATGTTTGGATTCTGTTTTTCCAAACCCTCCACATGCAGGTTAAAAAACCCACAGCAACACCTGGATGGAGGCTTTCGTGCGCTCTCTGTGCGCCACGGCGTTTCTGGAGGTTTCCAGTTGTCGCTCCTTGTGCCATGCTGTGCAAAACACACGCTGTTGTGGGTTGTGTAACTCTGGTTCGCAGTGATCAAAGTTGTCTGCCTTTATCTCTGAAATTGAAACACAACTTTTTAACATTTATTTTCCTTATATGTTAAGTTTTACGTCTGATCTTGGAGCACAGATGATTAATTTTCTGTTTTTTTTTTCAAAGCAGAAAAGAAATTTGCAAGAATACGTGAGGTATTTTGGCATCAAAACATATCTGTTTGCTTGCTGAAAGGATAAAAGTGTCCCTTCTCTCCCCCCTCCATGTTCCCTTCTCCCCTTTTGCGTTCATTCCGTTCTCTAACCCCCCCACCCCCCCCTCCATTTCGCCACCAAAATTAGAATGCATGTCATTCACTGCAGAGAATCGTATGGACCCACATGCTGGGAAATTCCCATTCTCCCAGGGTTGGTGAGAAGGGGTGGGAGGGTTGGTGAGTGAGGAAGAGGGGGGTGGTGGACCAATGTTGTTTAATTTGGGGAAGTTCATTTAACTCCCACCAGTGAGAAGTGATGTTGTTATTCTGTCGCATCCTAACTTTTGCCTTCCCTGCAGAAGGAACTTTCTTTTTAAATCTTGAGGTCAAAAGGTACGGAAGGAAAACTCTTATTAACACACTTGATCAAAAAATGCATGTTTGGCTCATTTTTAAGATTTTTAATAAGTGAAAATACTGGATATTTTAGTGAAGAGGAAGCTGGTGGGATAAATGTTGTTGTCCACTGCCCTTTTCCTGTTGCACTACTGGACACTTGACATGAGCAGTGCAATATTAAAAGGGCATTGGATGATTAAAACAATTTTTTTTTTTAAAGACCCACACCTCTTCTTTGCTCACTCTGAAACTTAAAGAGCTTATGAAGTTGTCTTAACCGTAATAGCAAACATCCTTTATGATTATGTGATTTTTATGGGACATCTGCCTTAAAAAAAGGAACATGCACATGGAGCTTTTGAAGGTGTAACACCAAACTTTGTGTGTATATATATATATATATATATATATATATATATATATATATATATATATATATATATATATATCTTTATCTGTGTTTAGCCAAAGTTTACTGTGGATTGGGATAAGCACATTGCCACGGAAGACTGATGTTTCAGGATGATACAAAACAATCAAAAAAATCAGCTTCTGTTACACTTAATTATTTTTTTGCTTGTTTGTATTTTAGTTTTTAAAGAAAACATCCAGTTAAAATAAACCGTCTATTTTTCTGCAAGACAAAAACGTGAGAAAGCGTCTTAGATTTTTGTGCCATTCTTTATTAACAACAATTAAAATCAACCGATTTTTTTTCACATTTTGTGCAAAAACTCAAACCTCTTACTAAACTAACTAAACTTGACACAGGTTTCTGTTTGTGAGTGAGGAACGGCCACGTGCCGACAAATGCTGAGGTCAGCTGCTTTGACAATGTTGCACTACTGTACCATCCATTCTAGCAGTGCAATAGTATTGTCATAGCATTTGGCCTCAGTGCTGATAAGAGCACCCACTTTTTCTTTCTTTGCCCATTTTCTTATTTTAAAGAAAAAAAACAATGTGTGAAGAAGTGGAGCTGTTGGCTAATGGCAGGTGGTGGTGCAGAGAGCAGGAACCTCCTAAAACTGTTTATCCAGTGTACTGTATTTACAGAAGGGTTTTTGCTTCTGCTCGGTGTCTTCATGCAAACCTTCAAGGATGTGAAAGAAATTGGCCAATATATAACAAAAATCTTGGTCACATTTCAGTTCTAATAGTGAAAATATAGCTCATCTAAAAACAACCATGATTTTAGTTTTCTGATCAAACAACCCCCACCCAGCCTGTTCACACCCTTTTCCTGCTGTTCTTTATGTGGCTCTTGTTTTCTTGTTACATCAAACACTGCCACAGTGTGTATTGATAAGTAGATGGAACAGGAAAAAGAAGCAGAAGGGGGGGGTAGGAGGTCGATGTGTGGCTCCGAGCATCCTCGGTGGCAGCAGGTCGACGGGGGGGAGGGGCCCCTCAGCAGGAATGCAGGGCCCTCTCAACCCCCCACCCCTCTTTTTTTTTTACATTTTGCCTTGTCCTTACTTCCTGTCTCTCTCTCTTTATCCCCCTGTTGAGATTAGGTGTCAGTGCTCCTGTGTGCCTCGTGTTTGAACCCTCTGGTAAAAGAGCAGAGAAGTTTGTTTGTTTTGATGACTGCGCCAGCGTTAAAGTGGGTGGACACGTTTAACCGCGGTCCAGGTTGTTGTTAAAAGCCTAAAAGCCGCCCCGAGAAGGACACTCAAGTCGTTATTAAAAACAGACATGTTCTGTGGGGCCCTCCAGTGAGAGGTTAAATTTCCCCTTGTTGTAGTTGGGGAGGGTTATCTTTGTGCTCCCGAAAAAAGAAAAAAAAACAGTTTAAACATTCTCCAAATAGGATGTTAAGGTGTTTTATTTCACTTTTTCTCTTAATTTAGTTAAGTTCACACTAAAAGGAGAAAGCAAAAAGGAAAACCTCAGCCCACTTGTGTGAAATTCTCTTCGAGTGAAGAACGTGACTTGTTTAGGCTTGCTTTGCAATGCTTGCTGGGAAATCCTGGAATGTGTGGAATGGGGGACGGTGGTGCTTCTGCAGTTATCTGACTGCACGGAGCAGCAGTGGAGCCCAACATGTCAGCAAGTTTGTTCTTCGCATGTGTGAATGTGATTAGCTCGAAACACTGAGTGGTCTGATACAAAGCATTTGCGTTTTCTGATTACAGTGCAAACTTATGAAGTTAACAAAGTGTGATCCTTTATTTTGGTTAAATTGTTAGGATTATTTCTACTATGTTGGGTTTTTGTCTGCTTTTGAAAACTTAATTTTAAAAGATAAACCACTGTGATAATTTTGTGTTCTTGCAACAATTACATTCATACATTTCACAAGCCTGTAAATAATCTTCTTTACACATATTTATAGGAAATGTTAATTTTTTTATTCATAGCTAAATAAATGTTTTTTTCTTTTATCCTCTTAAATAAATATCATCATAATTTATCATTTGTGAGACTTTTTTCTTGAAAAAGCACTTATTGAAGTAAAGCATGCTTATGTTATAATGTTAAAATATGTAAATCAAAATTAAAACCTTATCAATTTGTGGGGGACTTTATCTAAAAAGGTAAAATGTAAGTATATATATAAATAAAGTTTAATGGTTTAATCGAAGGCATAGAAGTCCTTTGTTTTAAGGGGACAGATTTAGCACTGAGTGAGCGAATGGTTGAGTATTTTGTTGCATAAAACTATGTAAATTTTACCTAATACCATTACAATCTTTAAATCCTAGTAGAAATATATCCAATGGTATCCGGATTTCTTGCACCTTGGAGAAAAAAAGTGTCAGTAATTTGGTAATTTGTGCTGTGCTCTCAGTGGAGCACAAATGCAGTCAGAAAGACAGACTTTTGGCGTTTGCAGGAAGCAAACTGTTTTATTAATATTATCACTTTGCTTCCCTTTTACACAGTGTGAAGGATAGTTTAGCACTTGGACCTGGAATATGTTAGAATGTCAAGAGTGACAATTAAACCTTACAAGAGCTTTAGTTGGTTCAAAAAGGGACATATGTGTAGACTAAAACTTATATTACCAATAACTCATGAAGCTCAATAAACTGAGCACCCGTTATCCATCCCTTCACAACCCTGAACTTCCAAATTCCTAAAGCCGCATCCAAATGGAGACTTCTTTGATTCTATAAACACAATCCTCACTTCTGTCCATTCTGACCAAACTACAGAGAGGTGTTTTAAAAGCAGCCTAAACAGGTCAGGAGAGATGAAACATTAGGATTTTTGCGCAGAGGAAAATAAAACAGGACAAAATAAACCAAATGATCTAGTAACAATAAATACAGGTGACAAGCAGACAATGGCGAAGGGAAATCCAAAATAGCCCCTGATATAACAAATGAAATCATCTAGGAAATGTGTGTTTGTCTGTGTTTAGAATGAAAGAGGCTATGACAAAAGTATGACTACATATAAAAACTTGTGTTGGAAAAAATACCAAAGTGAAGCAATGGACAAATGTGACTGAAATAAGAAATAAAAACCTATGTGTAACCATTAAAAACCACATGCAGTTGCTGCTGTGTGGGAGCAAAACAGGAAAAAACAGTGACACTCTGCACACTTCGGTCCTGCAAGACGACTGGATCATTTCCTGTAAGGAGGGTGGGGGGGCTCCTATATAGTCACACATGAGGTCTGACATAATGCAGCTAGGAGAAAGAGGGAGAGTGTGAATCAGAGTGCGCACCAGACGACCACACAGGTCTGTGTGTGTGTTAATTATTATGTCTTATCATAGTCACATCTGATTAGATCAAATTTCTGGTTCATGTTTGTCTGGCAAATCGCAGGATTTCTTGCAATCTTTCATGATTAGTTCATTAGATTGCACGCAAAGTATTCAGCCGGTTTAGTACAACATTTCGGCTTCGTTCGATGCTCAAAATAAAAAGTTATGGTAATATGTTTTGTGGTATATAGATATTTAATGATTATGAAAATAATCCATTGTAAAGGGCTCCATATGGTGCAGAAGTGATTAAGTGCCATCTAGTGGTTGACCAAAGGTCCACAGTGGGGCTGGGTTTCATAAGCTGCGGTCAGAAGCAGAGAGGCAGGGTATGTCCTCGTTATCTCTAAAATCCATCACATGACAAGATGTTTAAAAGTCCACCATGCCTCTTAAGATAAGATAAGATAAGATAGACTTTAATGATCCCGGAGGAAATTGAGAATCTTATCAGCGTTGTCTCATTTCATTTCCTCAGCAACACACCATGATATCCCCACCTCTAAATTTTTAAAATCAAACAAAGAAGGACATCCAAAGACTTCACTGTCTTGTCCTTTTTTTTTTTTAGGAAACTTTGTGATGCCTTTTCTTCAAGAGTGGAGATTTGCACAGTGAGCATGCACAGCGGCTAAGATTGTTGATCGCCCTTTCTCTTCTGTTTTTGTCAATAAACGACAGCTTCTAACCCAGAAACCAAGTATCAACTTCAAAAACAACGGTGGTGTTCGTTCAACTCTTCTGATTTGTTGCTTAGACCTTTCTGTTAGATTTGTTTTCAGGACTCATATCCCCCTGCAGATTCCACCATGTATGTGTGGATCCACTGGATTGTTGCTGAAATCTGCCACGGCAAATCCCTGCTACTGAACATTTTCAACACTTAGACAACAAGCACATGTCAGTTACACGAATATGTTGGGTTCAGGACGTTTAACAAATAGTCAAGGCAATCGATTGCATGGATTTATTCATTTATTTCAGCAAAGGTGTCACAAACAAACAATAAATACATTTAAAAACTTGTTTTTAAAACCATTACACAAACCTTTGATTAAAAGTGCATTCGGCACCGTTGCATGTTAAAGACTCCCATTTCCAATAACAATCCTCAAAACATATCTATACATCCCTCATTGTCTCCCCGCCTTAAACTCTAGGTAGCAATCTTCAACATTTTGTCGGGTACATTTTTTAAAACACACAGCATTATTTATCCAGCAGATGGCGCAGTGGGTGTCATAAACCCCCCCATCCGTGTACAGGTGCAGACAAGAACCTATGCTGTGTTCTGCTTCACGAAGACACCGAGTTGTGCAACAAGAAGGACAAGACTCCTTCAATTGTTACAAGAAAAGTAAAAGTCAATGCAAATATTTCTGCTTGAATTCAAATTCGTGTTCAAATGCAAACTTTAGTTGCTGTTTGCAATATCCTTGTGGTTGTTCCCATTCTGCTCTGCTGAAACAATGTCTGCAGAACTTTGGGAAGCCGCTTCATGAGGCATCTGAAAAAAGAATCGGACCCGACGAGAAGCTTTTAAAGGGCGACTCCAGCAATACTGCTGTTACTTTAAGGAAGAGGAAAGATTACTGACCAGGACTGGGGGAGCCATGAAGAGGTAATTGAACGGGTAGTACAGCAGGTTGATGCACGTAGAGGAGTAAAGATCTGCATAGCGAATCAGCTGACTGGCAAACAGCGTCTGAGTGTTGCCGCTGCGCAGGAGGCTTCCCATCTGTCCGTAAGACATGTCCATTCTGTGGGTTAGCACCTGCGAGCAACCAGCACAACATTTAACTTCAATGATAAATGCACAATGGTACTAATAAACGGTGCCATGCAAAAAAAAATGTTTGTGCTCCTTGAAGCTTTTCACTGCGATTTTATGTGACACAACACACAGCAGTGGCAGGGAAGAATTAGATTTCAATTTATTAGACAAATATTTGAGAAGTGTAGCTGCACACGATGGTTACAGTAATCTCAAGAATCTTCCTAAACATTTTTAGCTGGATTCAGGTCTGGATTTTTACTGGGTCATTTCGATGCTTGAACATGTTTCAACGTAGAGGTTTAGTGTTAAAGTTCTTCTTACATACATGACTTGTGGCAAACTCTGTCATCTTCCCACAATGTTACTTTCCCAGTATTTGACTTGACAGATTTTCCCACCTGAGCCTTGAATCTGTGCACGTTATCTAGAGTTATTCTCGGCCTCTTTCCTGTTTCTCTGATTAACTTGCCAGCAGTTTAGGTAAAACAGCTAAATCTTGCCAGGTTGATTGTTGTCACATAATCTCTACATGTATAGATGATCGATTTTACTATACTACAAAATTAAAAACCTGTTAAGCTTCATAAAGAAGCTATAGTTGTATATTTGTACTGATATTTTCTTAATAGGACACAAATCCTATTTTCTACTTCAGGTATATCTGAAGGTAATCATTTGAACCGGATCTTGTTTAAGGGGATCAAAGTAAAGGAAGCTAACTATTTTGCTCTACTTTATATTAATGTGTTACAAAAAATCCTTATGCAATTAATGTAGTTTTGTGGTTGTAATGTAAAAAAAAAAAAAAAAAGATGTTGAAAAATAGATTTTTGTTACTAGTCCCTAACTACAGCACAGATTCCCTGTTTGTGAAAGATTAAAAGGATATTTAGTCATATTGTTGGTATAAGGTAATGATGAGTGTTTCATTTATTCTGTAAAGCAGTGAATAATCTTTTATACTAGTACTTGTCTTTTTGTGTTGATGCACAAGAGTAATAATATTTATCTTAAAAATTTAGCGATACCTTCTTCTACACAAACATGTAGATTATTTAATGAGGTTTTATTTTTGCTCAGATGGATTGTGTTTGGCAGGCCTTTTACAAGAATTTACAACTGAATGATTGTCATCCAAACAATTTTTGGTGCCTAAATGGGGCTTAATAATCTTTTAAATGGACTGAAATCACCTTGCAACACATCGAATAGGGGGAACAGAAAATTAATTAATTTCAAACCTTATTTTAATGAAGTTACCTTTATTCTTGTTTGGATGTTGCTGATGTCAGGACACTCCTTGCTGCCGCTGTCTAAATGCCTTTAATCAGATCAGGACAAGGAGTTTTATTATACCCAAGCAACACAATCAAAGCCAACGAATAAATGTAAGGAAACATATATGGTTGTAGTCATGAATTAAAAAAACTGAAGATTTGCCATTTGTTCTCTGTAACTAATCTGTACAGACATCTTTAGCTGTGCAGCAGCGTCCCCTAGTGGCTACAGTTAAACAGCATGTTTTGTCCTGTTTTATATAAATGATACATACAGTTCATATAACAAACGTTTAAGCCAAAACTGAACAAAAATGCATACAGCTACAAGATAAAAACAAGCTACAATTCTCTCCAGTGTTAGTAATAAACATTTAAAACTGTATTTAGGAACTATTGGTATGTTAAACAGGTCACAACATAGAATAATCTTAAAATTGTTTTAATAAAACAACTCTCTGTCCTCCATGGCAAAGAATGGTTGAATTACATGATTTTATGACCTTTAGGTAGAAAAAAAGGCCAAGCCAAATGTATTTTTGAAGCCCTTTAAAATGGTTTCAACTTAAAAATGTAAAAAGGAGACAACTTTAAATTAAACTTAAAAAATACTATTAAAAATCAATTAAAACAGCAAATACGGCTGAGAAAGCTAACCAGTAAGGTTTTCCCCACCGAATTTAAGTAAATATGCTCACAGAATCCCAGCATGCAGATCCCTTATAATTACTATGTGGGGGAAAAATATTTACCAATTTTTTTTTGACTGTTTGTCAAACAGCAGCTGTTCACTTGTTAGTTTTGATCTGTTATTGGGAATGTTGAGCAAATACAAACAAAGACTTACTTATAAAGTTCAGCTAAGAAGAAGTCAAGGCCTTTCAGCTCCTCGAAGAGATCTAACAAAAAAGTAAAAAATAATCAGCAAAAATGTAGAAAAACACAATTCCAGTAAAATATTAAACAAAGACAAAATGCTTACTCTTCCTTTCCTCCCACACTTGCAGCTCCTTGGTAAGCTCAGGTACGACCAGGAAGGTTTTCCAGCCTTGACGTTTTTTGGATTTGAGGATGTCTCCAAAGATGTGATCTCCAACATAGAGGATGTCCTTGCCTCTGACATCCAGCAGATCAGAGATGAGGTCTGACGATCCTGAAAAATAGAGAAGAAAATATGAAATGGTGAGCAAGAGCATTGTATGTGGCCCCGTGAAATTCAAGGAAAAAATTTGGAGTCAAGTGCCAAGTTTCTGCCACGTTTAACTCTGCGGACGTCATTTTTGTTTTTATTACGACTCCATGTCTTGTTTTTCTTTTTTTGCTCTGCTTAGTCAACTATACTAGCTTTTTAGCTGGTGTCATAGTAATTAAAATATTAGATTGAGCTATAACAGCTGCAGGAATTGTTAATTCTTCTAATTTTAAGACAAAAAAACTACTAACTGAAATTAAGAAAGCATGTCAAACAAATTTAGGTGTAATCAAGATTTTAAATGAAGCTAAACTCCTCATTCCCATAAATATTCTGACCCCTACAGGCCATGGGAGGCCAAAGTAGTTTAAACCACTCTGAGGGGTTGGGGTATTTCAAAGCCAACAGAAATCTTTATACACCAGGCCCGGATAGGGAGAACCGGGAGTATTCCCGAAGCGCCGGCCTAATATTGGCCCGCTAATAACGTTATCAATTGTGATCAATTCCAAGGTAATCCCATCGCTTTGATCTGTAATCTATGAGATAAAAACAAATGCACTTTGATCAACTGATTCACGTCAGTAAAGGGAAACAAGGCACTGATGGAATAAATAAGGTGATTATTTAGGTAAAATAAGAAACAATGACTTGTAATCAGGGTGAAATCATAATAAAAGATGAAATCTAAATTAGATCTAAAAGTGGTTCAGGTCTTTAAACACCCGGCCTAAGTGATTGTTATGTAGATTTCTTTAATCTTCTTTACAAAAAAAGGTCAAGCTCAAAAAACAACAATAAAAACCCCAAATCTTCGCACAAACAACACTCATCTTACTTACTTTTGTATTTTAAACGTTCTTTACTTTTGGTACCTTAGATAACAATGTAAAAAAACAGAAAGAAATTGATTTATAATGATTTAAAATGTGAAGAATTTGTCAAAAATTAAATATAACCTTTTTCTTTGAGTGTTGGATAATGTTGCTCTAACCATACATAGCTACCTAAGAGGACACATTTAACCTACTTACTCACGCAAATAAATCACAACATTTCATAACCTTTAAAGCCCAAATTTCTCTCTAAATAAGGTCAAACTGTTCCTCACCTCCGGAGTAAACTGTGTCGAGCTGCAGGTCTCCAGTGTAAGTCCCGATGCGTAGCTTTCCAGTGTTCTGTTTCTCCAGGATAAAATAACGCGCTGTTACTTGCAGGAAATAATGCAAATAATTATTTCACCTGGAGACGGTTTTCATACCGTGTCCACTTGTCTCAGCACAGTGCCATCTGCAAAGAACAGCGGCTTTCTGCTATCAACAACGACGAGGTCAAAGAAGGAGCGCCAGGGCTGTTTGGGGCTTCCAGGCTGCAAAAACATACCATATACATTCAAATCTGTTTAAGGAAATGACTGCATTTTTATTGCATCTAAAAATTATATAAAATAGCCTCACCTTTTGGTTACTTTCCAGGAGGTACTTCATGATAGCCTAAAGAAAGAAGGTATGTAAGAGTGTTATAGTCTGGGTTTAGAACCATAACAAGTTAAAGGGAAGCAACGCATGGGATAACTTCAAACTGGATTTATTTAACAAAACTCATAACTGGTTAAAGAGGAGAAGGAGAAAGGGGAGAGAGAGTAGCAGTGAGACAGAAAGAATGGGCCCACGTACTGAGAAGGAATGGTGCATCTTAAGCTGAATCTGATGTCATTCTGGAGATACTGTATGCCTCCACTTCTAATCAGAAGGTCTAAAGCAGGGATGTTAAAAACCCAGAGGAAAAGGCCTGGGCCGTAATAAGAGTAACAAAGTGAACTCTATTATTTACTACTAAAACCTAACTGCTGCACAATATGAGCTCACCTCCGTGTAGTTATAATCACTATTGGTTGCCAGGAAAATCTTTGCCACCTCTTTAATTCGAGTCAGGAGAACGGGGACATTTGGCTGTACAAGAAAAATTTGCATTTTTATCGTTTCAGCATTTCAACACATTGTGATGATTGAACTGATCATTGTACTCACATCTCTAATGACGTACTTCTCCAGATTTTTGATCGTATTCTCTTTCAGACTTCCCTATAGAGCAACAAATTTAGTTTTAATTAAATTAAGCTGATAATAAAATAATCATAGAGGATGAGTTATGTTTTGGGGCTCACTGAGTCGTGAATAAAATCCATTGTGTCTCGGACATCCTGAAACATGCTTCTGTAGGTCATGAACAAGTCGCCATGCTGGAAACCTTTCCGTAGGCTGGAAGAACAGGAAGATAAACACAAATTGTCTTTTTAAATGTTTCATTCCCAGGGTTATGAGAGACGTATTTCCGTTTTCCAGAGTAATTGGAAGGTTCATAAAGAAGCTGGTTAACAAATTTACTCACTTTGTGTATCTGGAGCATCGGGTGAAGAAGTCCACTAGACAGGCGTAAAGATAAGTCTCTGGAGAATTAAAGTAAAATTAAAACAATATTAATATTAGATGATGGCACAGATTCCTTTTTTGTTTAGGATTTAAGATGTTTTTGCATGTCACATGTAAAAGAAAATAACTTTAACCAAACCTGACAGATTGAAGAGGGTATTCAGGATGTAAAACCTGTCAGTGTCGTCTCTTTGGATGAACTTGTTTCTGTAGTAGAACTCAATGTCTTCCCTTTGAACCAAATCAGGTAACAAAGGTTAATTTCATCGTACCTACTTAGAAGATACTTTCTTTTCTTTTTTTTAACTATGTTTTTAATTGGTTATTTTTTATTTAACTTCGTAAAAATGTGGGTATTAATCAGTGTGGTCAGAAAAGTGTAGTTGTTCATTAGGTGTTAGATAGATTGGTGACATTTAGTTGATTTTCTCCTTTATTGACTGTATAAGTAATTGGTTTATTAGTAACTACCATGTTAGTTGCTACATGTTTATTGAGTATGTAATCATCTGGTCAGGTGGTAAATTTGCTTGTTTAACTTCATGAGTAATTGGATAATCTTTTGACAAGATAGCTGATTAGGGTGTAAAAAAGGATAATTCCCGAGTTTAATAATGGAAAAGCTGTTGATTGGTGGATTTATTGATTATTCTCATTATGTTTTTTAATTGAATTTATTAAATACAGCAATATTTTAACGTTAATCCAATGTTTGTCTGCTTTATTCTGCTGTAAGTCTCTTACAGGAAAATGTGTGTTTAAGTAACTTATCTACTATCTACATTTTAAAAGTTTTAAGTGAAAAGCTAGTGGGCTTCATCTCTTGTGTCTTAAACTTGTTTCACCACTCATACGAAAGGTTTCTTGAGGTTCTAAGAATCAAGTCCTCAACAAACAGGAGAAGAAGCCCTGTTGCCTACTACTAAAGCATAAAGGATTGTGATGTGCTGGATTGAGGTAAATCTACATCATGGTTCCATGTTTGATGTGTTTTCAGATGTAAAGAAGCCACATGTCAACATCATTGATTCAACTTGACTTTAAACTTACTCTCTAAGGAAGCGGAAACCATGACTGCAAACTAAGATGTTTCCATTAGAATCCACCTTCAGCATGTTCCCTAATGTGGTGTCAAGAACTATTCCACTGAGGGGAGAAAAAGAGGAAGGCGAAATAAACCGAGTTATCAACTTTTACTTTGAATGAATGGGTGAAATATCGGATGCTGAGACTGACCGAGTGGGGAAGCTGGGGTCATATGTGTAGCGAAGAAGCTCATGAGGGTACCCAACTGAGACCATTCTGTCTCTTATCAGCTCGAAACCCATGCTCTCATAGTCAGGAGATTTATATACTGCAAACAGAGAAGTAAATCAGCATATCTGTAATTCTATATCTAAGATTTTTAGTCGTATTCATTCACTTACTTGCCAGAGTGTAGTCCATGTCAAAGCCATAGCACTTGATGTTTTCTATTGTCAGGCTTCTGTTAACAAAAACCCTGCAATTGAACACAATAGACATGATGAACACATGGGTTAAACATTTTTAGGAGGGAAACCGTTCGTTTTAATGAGCTGTAAAATATATTAATCTTACATTTCTTGTTTGGGTGATTGTGTGGCTTTAAGTCAAACCTCAATTTTCGTCTCAAATCTCTTACACCCTCTAACAGGTTTTGTTACAGGTTTGTTCTGTATTTACCTCTTCTGAGGTGGGATGTTCAGGGGGCATTGTTAGTTTTCCATCGCTGTCGCAACAATGTTTGCAAACAAGGCAAAATTTCCTAACTTTATATCCGTCAGAGTAGAGCTCCTTGGTGATTTGTGGCACAAATTAAGTATAATTTGTATAATTCATTTGTTTTCTCTGCTGTCTAATTCTTTTTCATTTAAAGCTTCATTTGCTTTTTCTTCCCATTATCTATTTTATAGTTAGGGTTCAGTTTGGAGCTAAACTGGGTGGAGACAACAGTTGTTATCAGTGCCCCCAATGCTTCCATGACCACAATTTAAAATGTCAACTTTTTTCCAAAAACTGACTGATCCTCATAATTGTCTATATTTTCTCAGGTCCTGATTGCTGTCCCTCACTTCTCCATGTTTCTGTAAAATATTTACCCACAGAGATCTTGCGTTTTTGGGGTTTATGTTTATGTTTGAGCAACTTTGAACAGAGGGCTCTGTTTATGTTGTAGTGGGGGTGAAACGGAAGCTCCTATCTGCTAACTCAGTATTTTAGTTTTAGGATGTAGGTTTCACACAAACAAACCAGGAGAATTTACTTTTTTTTTTTTTTCAAAGAATCCTACAAAGATCCGCTACTTGCGCAAAGCAACAATAACTAAAGGGGTTTATTTTGGAGTCTAGTTATAACTTTGTCCTTGTAATGTATCAGAAGCAGAACTTACTTTTTTTTTAAGTCCCTCTTGGCCATTTGCTCCACCAGATCTATGTCCATCTCGTCCTCGGAGAAAAGCCTGGGGTCTTCCACCTCGCAGTGCTTTAAATGGACAAAGTTGAGCCACAAGTTGGGGTGGGCGTTGCCCGTTTTGTTGTTGTCTGTTTACGTGCTCAGCTGATTTAGTTTTCTGCGTCCCCACACCCTGCTAGCATCTCGTCCCTGCGGCTCGTTCAGCTCTGAGCGCCTAGATTGCGTTATCAGAGGCGCGCACATGTGCGGCCGCTGCGTGTCCGTGCGTAATTTGGTGGGAGTTCCCTCTCCCCCTGATGATTGTCGACGATCTTCTGACCTGAAAAAGTTCATCTTGCTCCGCTTAAAGCAAACTAGTTCAGATATTTTGATTTGGGATCTATTTTGGTGCAATCATCCTTCGGTCTGACGCATTAAAACCACAAAAGTTTGTTTCCCCGTTTTTGTGAGGTAAACCAACACAAGTACATGTTTGTCATATAGAGGAGATAACAATAACAATTTTTACTAATTATCTTAAAAGTGTGGTGTGGGTTTGTTTTCAACCACGCACAATTTGCAGAATCTCAGTTTGCGTCCGCAAGAGTTTGGATTTTTTAGAAACTTATCCTTGCAAGCTGCAGTGGTGGGGTTGTTGTCTGTCTATCACAGTTTCTTCACATTTGTTTGTCGTTTAAAAAAATAAAAATAAGATTTCTCAATTGGAAAATCGTGTCTGGATTTACATGACACCTTTCTAACACAGAAAGATTTTATGATATAAGCTTTTCTATTCTGGTCATATGGTAAGATGGGACATGTCTTATTGAACACTGGGCCTCATGGAGCCAATATTGTTGCCTATCACCATAAAGGGGGTTAGAAGATCTTTTTTTTTATTGTCATGTTGGTTAGACTTTCAGTTAGTTTGATGTGTTCGTTTTCCACTTTACTGTTTAGTGAGCTTTTTATTAGTGTGACACATTTGTTTCATAAGTTTCTTTATTTTACCTGGTTTATTTATACAAAATTTCTGACAATTTGTTACTTTCTATGATCCCCACACCACAAAATTTCTTACAATTACATTAATCTGATCCTGTTTCCAGAAACAAGCCTCCCACTACACTAATCAACACAGAAAAAAGCTGATCTAAGACTAAAGGAAATAGAAACACAAAGGAAAAAAATAGGCTGAGAACAATCTAAGAAAATGAATAAAACACAAACCCAAATATTATTTTTAAGATATGGCAATATCTTAAAAACGTGTAGAAAGGGACTGAGTAGCGCAAGACTTATAGAACATAATGACGATGTAATGTTTGTGTGTGTCACAGTTTTATAAATGTTATTAACAAGAACAGATTGGTGTTTGATCCATATTGACACATATTTAATATTTAGATTTAAAGATTTTTTTATTTGAAATCTCCATATTTAGATACATAATGTATATATAAATGTAACGCAAAATCAATGGAGTCACTATACATACCCTGAACATGTGGTTGAATTTAGTAGGAAATATTTTCCTTGAATATCCATTTCTGTTACTAAAACTCATCAGAAAAAAACTAATCACTAAACTATAAACCTTAAATACAGGACATAAAATAAAGTTGTAGGTTTTAATAAACTCTTGGTACATTATAATTTGGTCTGTTGTACTTTACTTTCACAGATTTCAGATACATTTGTCTTTCCTGAGGCCTTATCTTTAGAGTGCATCCTCTCAAACTCAGCAGATATTTCCAGTGCCGTCCGACTTTTTGTCTCCGGCATGTTGAACCTTACATGGATCGCACAGATGAGGCAGACAGCCAGAAATAAGAGAAAGCAAAAATTGCCCATGTTCTCCTGGAAAATGTCAAAATTGCAAGTTAACTTAAAAGTCAAGTCATCTGGACTGTGAGGAACAATATGGAAAAATTGCCGCTCACCACTAAGATAGGGAAAAGGGTTCCCAGTACAAACAGGCAGGTCCAGTTAACTGTGCATCCAACTGTATATCCAGCTGATTTAAATGACTGAGTCAAGATTTCCCCTGGAAGAGGAACTGTTGTTGCAGCTTAGGGTCCAATAGCAGAACATAAGATGTTATAGCAGGAACTTAATTGAGCAATTAGTAAAAATCTGCTTGAGCATTGTGAAATAGACATGCCTGGTCCACTGGAGAAGAAGAAAATAAAGAGAAAAACAAGAACCATGCTGCAATACGGCAGCCACCACACAGTTTCCTGCAGGGAACGAAAGAAATTTCAGGATCTTGTTCTGGTTTTATATCACGCGGAGAAACAAATTGTAAAAAAAACGATATGCTTTAGATATCAAGCAGTTTGTTGAAGCTCACCTGAAAGTAAACAGTGACAGAGAGGAGGCCTAAAGTTACAGCCATTCCCATGTAGCCTCTGAACATAACATCCTTCTTGCCCATGCTCTCAATCATGATAAACTACACAATCAAAGAAGATTCAAGAACTCAAAGCAATGCTCAGATAATGTAGTACAATGACCACATGGAGGCACTGTATGGACACACGAGAAAATTCAGTAAAAAGGAAAATAATCATGTCATCAGAATGTTTTAAGGAAGTTTTACCTACATTTACTGAAGATTTAAAAAATTATCAATAATGTGAACAGCAGTAAAAGTGGACTTACACAGGCTATAGAGGTGGTGACTTCACAAAGGCCTGTTCCCAAGGCAGCATATGCCAACCTGTGCTCCTGGATCCCAGCAGCTCGAAACACATCAAAAGAGTAAAAGTACACCTGAAGAGAAACGTTGTCACTTTATAACTGTTTTCAGAGATGCACCAAGAAATTTTGTGGGGGCTGAAATCAAAAATCTGAAATTTTATTCACCAAAACAGAAAAAAACAGTTAGGGTGTTTTACTGTCAGTTAGAACATTATAAAAATGTCAGAGGAATCAATAGTTGATTGATTGTAAGATGCTTCAAGAAAAGCAAGTTGGCATGCTAATTGTTCTGTCTGTCCAATACATACAACATGCATGATAAGATGAAAGTCAGTTTGAAGGTCTGACATTATGTTAATTAGAATTTTTTTAAAACAGGATAAAATAAACAGATGCTAAAGAAGGTTTGCAATATGAGGTGTTGCCTTTAAAATAATTCTTAGACTCTGCTTAGCTTCAAACCCTCTGCACAATAACGTACTGCAAAAATATGATAGAAAATAAAATTTCAATTTAAATAAAATAAACAGCAAAGCAACTCTGGAGCTAGGCCCCAACTCCCTACAACTAGATATACACGATGAAAAATCGGCAACAGAAAGATAATCTTATCATTATGTTATGTAATGTCATAAGAAAACATATTTGAACATTTTGCATGGTACATAAAACAACACGTGACCAGATGCTAACTAAATTCTGGATGAAAGGCACAGACAAAAGCAAGGCAAAACTACTTTATTTGTGTAGAGCATTTTTAGCAACATGGCAATTTGTAGTGGTTCAGAGGATTAGATGGAAAATAAATCAAAAAATATCAGATCAGATGGGAACTACCATAAAGCTTCCAGATGTTTTTTATAATCTGAGTCCAAATCCACATGGCTCTAATCACCTTGAACAATTACCACACTCAGCAGGTTGGTCAAAAACCGCACTCCTGTGTAACATGAACTGCTCTCTCAGAGATATGTTATCCTGGCCTCTGGTGTAAATTATTAATGATTGCTTCTGACACAAAACTTTTTTTTTTTACTTATATTTACAAAAATAGTAAATGATATAACAGACTCAACTATTCAATCATCTGTCCTGTAAAAAATTAAATGGAATATAAGGTAAAGTTTACTTTAGATTAGCTTTTATTTATAGCTACTTCTGCCCCATGACATGATAGTTTTATTAGATGTTCACTAATGCAGAGACAGACAGCTTTGCTTTTTTTAAGAAAAGATCAAAAGTCACAAAATCTACTTGGTACATCTCTAATCAGCCAAATACAAATACAAATCATCAATTCATCAGGACAAGACTAGTATTGAAAAACACTATACGATAGTTGAAAGCACTGATAATTACATTAAATAACGCATAACTCACAGCATTGATGCCACAGAGCTGCAGCGCAGAAAAGGCAATGACAATGGTGAGGAGCTGCCAGCGAACAGTTCGGTTCTGAATTAGCTCCAACACCGAGCAGCTTCGGAAGCCCTGCAGGGCGTCCTTCTCCTGTAGCATCTCCACAACTTCCTTGCTGTGGTCTTTTTTGCCCCATAGTTTCCTTAAAGCTACATAGGAATGAGAAAAGTATTACTTTAGTTGCAGCTGCTTTCAGTTAGTAACAAAAGGAAGCAAGGCTCAGAGAAGGACATATCCAACCGTTCTCAGAGGCCTGGAGGTCGCCTCTTTCTAGCAACAGGAATCTTGGAGATTCTGGTAGGAGAGGAAGAGAGCAAAGCTGCAACAATGCAGTGAAACCATTGAAACCAAGCAGCCAGGGCCAACTCTCCTCTGTACCAAGCAACTCCCTGTATGAGAGAAAAAAACTTGCTTTGAGATGGTGCAACAGGCCATTTGAAACACTACCAATAATTAAAAGGCAAGTTACATTTAGACCAGTTTTCAGACTCAGCCATGATGAAATACATTGATTTAATTTGAGGTAGAAAATTTAAAACAAATGTTTGAGAAACAGATTTTTCAAAGATCCCTCAACACAATAATTATTGATTTAATTATCCAATCAGTTTTAACCGTAAAACAATCAAGATGGACAATTACATACTTATACCTAAATAAACATAAACATTTACCAACATAGAAAAATGTGTAAAGAAGATTACATTTTTTTAATGACTGAATTTATTGACTTTTTCCAATAACTTAAACTGATCACCCTTCTAGTAAAAAGGTGTCCATCATTTTTTCAATGTTTTCATATATTAATTACAAAAATATTGTATAAAAAAAAAAAAGAAAGTTACGTAAAAAATATATACATTTGGTCACACAAACAAAAAAAATTTGTGCTAACATTAAGTTAATGAAAATGTGTTTGGTGCCAACTTTGTTGTGAAGAAAATAGAATAAACCATAAAAATCGAAACAAAAAAAGAAACAAAAAACAAGAACAACAGAAATTGGCAAAAAAAAAACTCGCAATCAAGACCACAAAATATTCAAAAGAATAAATGAGTCAAAAGAAAAAAAAATTAAAAACGACCATACACCCATAATAGATTTATCACTTGACTCAGAAACAGCTCATCTGAGTGGATGCTTCATCTTCTATCATCAGTAGGAATGATGGTGGCTCACCTGATCCCCAGCAGTTGCCCACAGAACTTCCCAAAGGATAAAGCGGTTGCAATGGTGACGCCCACCATCGCTCTTAGCTTCTTGGGAGCAGATTCAGTGAGATACATTGCTTGAGCTGAAAGACCAATCCCTGAACACAAACAAAAACAAACAAAACCTAATTTATGAACCCCTATATAAATAAACTAAATAAATACGAAACTGACGCGGACGCCCACCTGCATTGATGCCGTAGAGAAATCTTCCCACCATTATCATCTCAAAGGAATTGGCTCTTTGGCTCAAGAGCATCAATACTGCTCCAAATATAGCCAAGAAGTTATTTAACAGGAGACAGCGCTTTCTGGGGAAATCACAGGTTTTCTAATCACCATCAACAGCATTAAAATGATTCACTGGCAGAAGCCTAACTGTGCACCAACCTGCCAAATCGTGAATTGAGGGAACCTGCAACCAGTGATCCCAATAACCCCCCGATACAGAAAATGGACACCGTGAAGGACCAGATTAGAGAGAGCTCCCAGTCCTTCAGGATCCTTTCGTATCTGTACACGCAACTTTTATTCACGAGCTCCTTTATGAACTGTAGCAAGAAAACCGAGATATTTAGAAATTTACTGGCTGGTGTCCAGGTACTTTAAGATGTTTCCAACCTGAATCAAAGGACTGCATTAGTTATATTAAGAAATGTTGACAGAGAGACACCTAGCTCTAGAGGACTGGACAAAGACCCCTATTTACCGCTGAGGGTGACGTCATCACAGAAACACTGAACCCGTACTGAAATGTCCCTCCGATACTGCAGATGAAGATGGCAGCGACGAGGACAGGACAGTTTAGCTGCACAACAAATGGACCGATCATTTCAGCAAAGTTGTGTTAGATCGTGGAATTGTTTTCATTTTTACATATAGGTATAAATGATAACAGATCTTTAATTAATTTTGGTGCCGACCCATTTAGGGATCTGTAAACTAACAACACAATTGAGACGTATATTCTCTGAGCTACAGGGAGCTTATGTAAGGATGTTAGGACTGAAGGGATTTTCCTCTACAAAGTAACATTAAAAGGTAAAGAATAGCCAGACTGAGAAAACATCTATTCTTGCTGGCAATAAAATGTGTTAAGTTTCAATTTAAACAATGCGTTGAAAATTTAAAAAGGTTTTTAAAAAATTCAACTTACGAGGAGAGTCAGGTGTTGTGACATGGTTGGAGTCAGTTGTCTTCGCATTTCATTTGCGTTCATTAAACCCATTTTGTAACTGAGCGCTGAAATTATTAACTTTGCTTGGAGACCGAGGAGGAAGAATGTGATGTAGAGTGACCAAGCAGAAAAGCTTTGCTACTTTACTCGACAGTCTTGGTTAGTTTTTCCTATTTGCAATGAATCCGTTTTTCAGATCATTAAGGATTCTTGAACATTTAACGGAGGCAACTGATGTTGATATAAAATTATAAATAACCGGATGTTTTTTAAAATTTGAGTTCTCTTAAGAATCTATAACTAACCCTTATTAGTAAACAAGTCATTATTTCAAAAATCCCATAACCATTTATCCAGGAGTTCATAAAAGAACCAAGAAAAACATATAAAGCATAGCATTGCCTCACTTGCCTCAGTTTAGGTCGGTAGTGATTATTTAACATCAAAAAGGACAGCATGGTAGTGATGTACTGCTCACTGAAATGATCACAGATGCCTCTAAAATTTATTTTTCCCAAAAACAGTTGTATGGAGCAATACTAACTTATTCTGCTTCACAACTTTTGCTCCTGACCAAAGTACTAAAGGAGATCATTTAATCATCAGTTTATAGGATTTATCTTATTATACTTTGGTTATGCAGCAGAAAACTGTCTGCAGCTCACAATGGAATCTGCCTCTGAATACAACCCCCAAAATAGGATTAGGCTAATCAAAGTTTAGACCTAAATCCTTTTCACATGTTAGTTGAGGGGTGGGCAATTCCAGTCCTCAAGGGTCGGTGTCCTACAATTTTTTTAATTTATTCCTGATCCACCACACCTGAATGAAATGGTCGAAGCACCTTCCCAGTATAAATCAAGTTCTCTGGAGAGTCAATTTCTCTGGAGTCCTGCTAATGACCTGATTATTTGACGCATGTGTGTCAAATCAGAGAGAAATGTAAAACCTGCAGGACACAGACCTCGGGGGCCGGAATTGACCACCCCTGGTCTAAAGGTTGTTCAAACTCAAAAACACTTATGTGGCCTAATTAAACCCATTTTGCAAAGAATAAACAGAGAGAAATCTATGTGCTGAATCA
Source organism: Orestias chungarensis (assembly GCA_032876305.1). Lineage (NCBI taxonomy): Eukaryota > Metazoa > Chordata > Actinopteri > Cyprinodontiformes > Cyprinodontidae > Orestias > Orestias chungarensis. The sequence goes on from JAVLVB010000002.1 coordinate 6,990,585, forward strand.
AAGGTCGCAAGTTATTATAAATTTAATGGCCGTTGTCGTTGCCACGGTTGGCACAACTAATAATTACGTTTATTAGCATTTTGTCGGTAATTGTTTTACATTTAGAATTAAATATTCATGTAAAAACTGTATTTTTTTATTTTTTATTTTTATTTTTATTTTTTATTTCGAAAGTAATTCCTTCAGAAATATTCAAGTATGACAATAATAAAAATAGTCTGTCAGGGGGCAAAAAGCAGTTTCACGGCACCATGGGTGTGCTTGTGCAACCTAAGTTTGTGCTTACAAATACCCAGTGACTATTGTTAATTATTACTGTAAGTCACTTTAAAAAAAAAAAGGTTTAAAGTTATTTATTGTCTTGCAGTTAATCCAGAGAGTCTGGGGAATCTACCAAAACATCTCCTGACTTTCTGGTGGGATGATTGAAAGATATAAACATTTTAAATCTCTGCTGTATCAAAGAAGACTGTAAATACAAACAGAGAAATGTTTCAGTGGGACCATACACTTCTTTAGATCAAACATATGATGCCCATTAAATCCCGTTAAGTCTGCAAACTGTCTTGAATGTTGATTGGTTTTATCATCATGTTTAGAAAATGAATAAAAAATGTCCAGCTGTGGGACATTTTTTGATAAGCTGTCTCTTGAGTGAGAACAGAGAGAGAGATCCGGTGATGTTTCTTTGAGCTGCAAAGATGATAGTATGTTTGGGCCAGAAATAGACTGAGAAAAAAAAAATGACTTTACACTTTACTGTACGGAGATTGACTTTGTTAAGCCGCGCTGCTTGGAGTGGTAAACTGCAAGTTGCTCATCTTAGCCTGTGGTGGGATCAGAAAGTGTATTTTTCAGAGCTTGAAAATTAAGAGTAGCACCCAGAGGCTCATTGCAGATTAGTCTAAGTGGTTGCTTATCACATTTTAACACCCAATTATGATTCTGATGATAATCACACAGCGTAAAAACGGAAAGTTGTCAGTGTCAGGTCAAATATTAAACCATCAATCACGCACACACACACATACATATATATATACACATATATATATATATATATATATATATATA
>JAVLVB010000002.1:6991758-7009338 GCA_032876305.1 Orestias chungarensis
ATATATATATATATATATATATATATATATATATATATATATATATATATATATATATATATATATATGTATATGTATATATATATATATATGTATATGTATATATATATATATATGTATATGTATATAATCCACATTATAAAACAAGTTGCTTATTATTGCAAATTTTATTTAACAAGTTTACTTTAGGGCAATCTATTTGAGGAAGTTAAGTAAAGAAATTAGTAAGCACATTAGTCAATAAATGATACACTTTTTTGCCTTATTTGTTTAAGTAGATAAGACATATTTTTATCAGTGCACAATAGTTTTAGACACAATTTCAGACACAAACAAAAAAATTGAAATTTACATTGAGCTATTTACTCAGCAAGAGATGGATGGTACTTTAATGGAGGAATTAACATTTATCAAAGTCATCTTTTTCTGAAACAGTAAGGTTTTTATTATGACTTAATTATTGCAGCAATTAGTTGAATTACGTCTAACGGTCCATCATATACTTCAATTTAAATATGCAAAAAAGATTAATTATAAATGCTGTAGATGAATAATATACAAGTCGTTGGGGTCTTTTTTTGTACTTTTATGATTTTAGAAGCTAAAGACCAAATGATTAATGCATTAACACCCAAGACTTGATACGACCTGTCCTCCATCATTTTTATTTCTTTGTCCTTGACTCTTGCACTCAGCTTGATTCTCTGCGTATTATTTCTGCCTCCAGAAGTCTATGGACAAATCACTAAATCCATACTGCAAACCATTGAGTGATGTCACATTTCATCTCTTTATCTTCAAAAGACGGCCTGTCTTATCAGAACCGCAGCTTTATTAATGCAGGAGATAAATAACAGATTCCAAACTGAAACAAGGCGTACACAAGTTAAATTCTACTCTGGAGGCATGTCCTTTTTCTCTCCTACACAAAACGTCTGCAAGAAATGTGATACTTGCACCTTTTTGTAAAGTAAAAATGTAAATGTGCAACCGACTGAATAAAAAAAAATATGGACAGTCTGTTGTATTTTACTGAGACTGATCATCAAAGACAAACTTGAAAAAGTTAAACCAGACAAAGCAAACAAAAAAAAGTGTTTTTTTTATTATATTTTCCAGCTTTTTCACAATATTTATAGTAAGCAGTAATACTTAAACTGCGCAGCAGCTAATCGTTTCATCTGAGATTCAGTATTAACCAAGTTTTAACTGGGCTGAACTTGGGGTGTTCAGAAAAGGGCTTAGCAGCCGAAGCAGACACTCAAAGAGTCAAGCCAAATTTGTAAGGTCCTTTCAAGCAGACAGAGTCACACAATGCTTGATCACGATGAATAATGAATGGCTCATGGTTTCACTTTACAAGGACCCGTTCAAGTCTAAGCAAACAGACTGTGTCTTAAATCACCATTGGCCTAATGTAAAGTGGATAGAAATACAGAGAAAAAGGAACATCCAAACAATGTATCTTCACCACAACAAACATCTCAGCTATCAGACTACAATACACGTGGAACCAGTTATTAAGGTTTTCCTTTTGACCGATGTGTAAAAATAAGGAAAAAGGCAAAAACATGTCCCTGTGAAGAACTCTATCAATATTAAAATATTGATTTTTGGTCAAAAAGGCAAAGCTTACCAAGACATTTAAAGTGTTTGTGTAGAACAAATCACATAGGCATGAAACATGACACTTCTAACATACTGTGTTATATGAAAATTTGTTTATCTAGGACATGAAAATGTCTTCCACACATACTTAAAAACCTCTACAGACTAAATGGCCTCTATCTTCAACAAGTACTTGGAGCTTCTACTAGCACTCCACCATCTGGTTCCCAATAAATTCCCCATTGTGGAGTTAAATGACCAGAGGCATGTCACCTTGACATCTTTAGTCAGGTATTAGAAGTGCATCACAGTCACCTCACTCGAACCCCTGCAAATACTTACTGTGGAAAAAGTTCAGCAGACGATGCAGTTAGTCTTGGGACTACAAGCTGTGCAACACTCTCAACATAGATATCCTTCAACAGTTCACCCAGCTCACAGTCAGTGGAAAACCTGCTTCCTGACCACCATCCATATATAGCATAATGTTTTATGTGCAGATTTCCAACTGCAGTCGAGGTTGTCTTCAAAATGCCAATCACTGTAGATCAGTCATAATTCCACATGACTGTGGACTGACTGGTACGGCAACAAAACAAAACAAACATATGCAAAGAATATTAGAGGAGCAGATGCCGCTTGTTCTCAGAGATTTTCTAAAACGTCTTGTGACGTACCCAATCGATATTCTTGAGATATTTTTGTCAGATTTCTCAATACAATCAGAAAGCCTGCTTTTTGTTTTCTATTAATGCATCCAAGCCAGTGGCTCAATATCCTTCGCACAGGAAAAACAGACAAACTCATTCACAAACAAACACAGTATCAATATATACTCGTGCATCCTAGAATAAACTGGAAAACAGAAGGTCAAAGTTTGCTTGGCGTGCCATCATGTCCTTGAGTGTAGCACTTAGAACTAGATTGCCTCTAAATCTTCTGCTCAACATCAATAGCTCTTCTGTTCAACGTGGCATGCCTGACAGCCCTGTTGACTCAGGTATCAGGAGATTAGAGAAGGAACAGGAGTAAAAACAGGTGCAGCCTGATGCAGAACCGTGAGCTTTTCACACAAGGTAAGGTGTTCTGTATCCATGTGACCAAGACGCTGAATAAATCATGTTCATATTATTTTTAAAAAAGCCTGGCGCATAGACATGCAGTTTTTAAAAATGGGCTCATTTTCATGGTCAATGGTTAGAATTCCAAACACTTTTTTGCACACAGTAAAAATCTAGTAAACAGCAAGGTGTGTATTGTTTAAGCTTTTTGGTTGCATGTACACTTCAAGTCACCACTTTGCAGATTACTTTTTTTTTTAAAACATGTGAAATGATTCATAAAACTAACAAACTTTCAAAAAACGTTCTGACTTTAAATACTCTTTTTCCTGACATTTAAACCCAACCAAGTGTGAAAGAAAACATATTGTATTGTTTAATCAACTACACTTTTTGATAAGCTGTCTCTTGAAACATTTTGAAGCTTTTTTTCTGGGTTTAATTTGAGTACATAAGATGTATTTGTAGCCTTTAATCTGTGTCATGCTCGAAACATCAGACTGAATTAACAGATGCATAAACTGAGTTTGGATCAGGAGGCATGGCTGGTGTTTGTGGAATAAATGAGATTTAACGTGGTAACCTTTTCAAGTATCCATGTTATTACGCTGGTTATTAACTAACTGTCATAGTTTGTTGTATTTCAAACGCATGTTTATTTTAAGATTGTATTTGTTGGTGAAACGTTTCTGTAATCCTTACCTTACATTGGTGTCTCAACTGTCGTTCATCAGATTATTAAGTCTCCCGTGAAGCTTAGCAGTAATCAAGCTCACCAGGATTCATTGTTCCGTTTCCCTTATCAGGGTCAGACCAGGTTATTATGTAGCTTTCCACACTTCTGGATTCCACCAAAATTTGTGGTTCTATTCCCCTGATGAATGATTTGCAAGTTACAGGACACGATCATCCAACGGCTGGAGCTTTAAACAATTTCACGTAGAACAACAGGTACTAAAACATGTTCCGGCAAACTAACAGCACAGCAGGACTTTGGTTCATAGATCTGTCCGAATGCTTGCACATAATCAATCAATAAACAAGAGTACAGACTAGAAGATGCACACACTCAGAAGTAAATGTAAAACAAAATCAGAATGTGTGCATCAAATTTGGAATAAATGCATGTTTTTTCAAGATGTTTTTATATATCTTCTAAAGAGGTCACCAGAAATCTGGAGGAACAAATACTGCAAGTTCCAAGGCTAGGTTTTTGAAGGCCTTGGTGTATATATTCATTAATGATGGCTAGTGACTCTGCTAGTTCTGCTTCCTGGAGCTTGTCCATCTTCAAAGACACAGAAATTATTTGCAAACATTTGCAATGATATTTTTCTCATTGGGCACATTAAAGAAATTATGTATTATGTCCTTCAAAACAAATTAAAGCTAAAGCGCTCCTGCTTTAATGTAACAACACCTGATAGTTTACCAGCTGGATAAATATCTAATCTACTACTAGATATGTTGTGTCTAAGATTCGTCCCATTCATCCCATTTGAGATAATGAAAATGAAGCTCAGAACTAAGATAAACCCTCTGCGCATAAAATAAATTAAAAATGTTTGACCTTTGTTTCTTTGAAACGTAGAAGAAGCCCGCCCCAAGTGGAGACGAGGAGGACCTGATGTTGCCAGCAGCGAGGGATTCGTTGATATAAGAATCCATAGTCTCTCGTTCCTTCAGGGAAATATTGTACAGGCGACTAGATGGCAGGGGGCTCCGGGCAGCAGGTCTATGGCGCAATCATATGGCCGATGAGGTGGTAGAGAAAATGATTTGCTTTTATTGAATACCTGTTTTAAGTCTGCATATTCCTCTGGAACATTACTAAGATCCTGAGAGTCAATGGAGCTGTATCCTTCTGGGGCGGGCTAGGAGGAATGGCAGGCTGTAGACAGGAAGAGAGGCAGTTAGGAGACCAGGAGTTAATTGTGCACTCCTTCCAGTCTATGGTTGGGTTATGGGTCTGTAGCCAGTCGAATCCTAGAGTGATATTGGGTTGTGTGGATGAGAAAACATAGAAAGATCTAAGTTCCTTGTGGTTGCCAGAGATTATGAGTTCAAAAGGTTGTGTAATGTGAGTTACTTGCAGGAGGAGTCCGCCATCCAGGGCAGCGACATGGAGAGGAACATCCAGAGAACTGATGGAGATCTGTAGTTGGTCAACGAGGGATTGAGCAATGACCGATTGCTCACAACCAGAGTCCACGAGTACGGAGAGCTGAATGGTTTCTTGGTTGTTTATGAGTGTGGCTGGAAGAAGAAGACGAGATTGACAGGAAGGGGCAACTTGGTCCACCTATGGCCTCGTGTTCACAGGCGGACCCTCTCGGGGAGCTTCTCCTACTTAAAATGGGGACAGAAGGCAATGTGGTGACCGGGGGTTCCGCAGTAGACATTCCATGGACAGCATCCTCCTTTGGCGTTCCTCCGGGGTGAGCCGGGTTTGTCCGACCTGCATGGGTTCTGGTGCTGGTGGCGAGGGCCTGCGAGGCTCTGAAGAAGATTTTTGGTTAAGTTCAGAAAGTGGAGGAGACGGCTGACTAGCAACGGAGGTCTGATTAGCAGTTGTTCTACGGTAAGCTCTAAAACGGTTTCTTTTATCTCAGATGACCATCAATTCTGGTTGCTAAAGCACTAAACTCGTTGAGAGAGGGAGGCTCATCTAAGATGGCCAGTTCATCCTGTAAAGGATCGTTAAGGGCTTGAAAAAAGTAAGCTTTTAAAGCATCTGGATCCCAGCCTAAGTATGCGCCGTGGGTCATAAATTCGATTGAGAACTAACTCTGCTACAGATCTAGAGCCTTGTATTAATAAATGCTACTCTGGAAGCTTGTCGTTTTTCTCTCCTACACAAAAAGTCTGCAAGAAATGCGATACTTGCACCTTTTTTTATACTAAAAATGTAAATGTGCAGCCGACTGTATAAGAAAAGATGGACAGTCTGTTGCATTTTACAGAGACTGATCATCAAAGACTAACTTGAAAAAGTTAAACCAGACAAAACAAACAAAAACATTATTAAGAGTTAAGCGGTCAGTTTCATGACGGAAAGCTGTCTCAAACTCCTCTCTAAATTCTTGGTAAGAGAGCCCGAACTCAGGATATCTACGAAAACGGGCCTCCGCCCACTTAAGCACCTTACCGGACAGTTGACCGATAACAAACGCTATCTTGGCATCATCATCGATGAAAGAGTGCAGAGAGAAGGCAAAAACCAAGGGACACTGCAAAATGAACCCACCGCAGCTGCCAGCCTCTGAACTGATACTCCTCGGTGAACCGGAACCGGCAGTTGACGGGGCGGAAGTGGAGGTGATGGCGCGAGATAGGCGGCAGCGCCCTCGTACCATGGGGGACTGGGATCGGTGGTTCCGGGATTAAGATTCTGAAGCAGGTGAGTAATGCGGTCTAGAGTTTGGTTTTTTGTTGCTTGTTGTTCTGATAGGGATCGGAGAACGGTCTCGTGAGTGTGAATCATCGATGATTGTTCGTAAATTACCCTCCTGAGGGCCTCTTGTGGGTCAGCTTGGCCTGAGTGTTCTGTCATGTTTTTCAAGCTCTTGACCCACATAAACAGAGGACTCACAGGACTTCAGAGTTAAACAGTTTTTTGAAGGGAAATGTAAGTGGTCTTCTGGAGGGGATTTGGCCTCACGGAAACACGGGAGGTCACGGGAATCGGCAGGAACACGGGAAGCGGCAGGAGCAACGTGGTAGACCGGAGACTTCTGGAGTTGAAGGCAGAACAGGTGAGGTGACGCTGACGGATTGTGAAGATGAATGGAATAATCTTACTTGTTGAGTGGATGAATGACGCCAGGGAGAGGTGAGTGAGTTGAGGTTTTTCCTGATTGATGTTTCTGGAGTATAGGTTGTCCACGGAGTGTGAAGATGGCTGAGCGGGCAGACCGAGCTGAGCTGCAGGAGGTTGTGGGACCAGGATGACCGAAACAAGCTGGGTTAATCTTGCTGGAGAACGTGAACACTGGTAAGCCTTGGATCCTGAGGGTGAGTACAGAGAATGTTAAAGGCACGGAAAAACACGAGAGGAGATTAATACTGAGAAGCTAAAGTGCAACACTAGAGACGACTGGAGACTAGAAACACTAATAACGATCTAAAGAGCTGGAGACTAGAAACTGGCGCTGAGAACAATACGTTACCTTGAGTAACAATCACTCAGGCCACGAGTAGCTAGTCCACAGCACCTTAAGTGCAGCTCAGCCTCATCAAGAAGATGGAGAACACCTGTGTAGAGAGAACGCTCAGACAGCACGGGGCTCTGGCGATCTCCTGTGGACAACCATGCAGGAAAAACCTCAGACTGACACTTGGCAATAAAGCTTTTCTGATTCTGATTCTGATTCTGATTTGAGTCAAACTTGTGTCAGGGATCTTTAAGTAAATGTCTTTCAGGTGCAAACTGTCTCATACATGCAGCTGTGGATGGATTAACACATTCAGATATCAATTGAGGTCAAGAGTCTTGATGTTCTTGTTTGAAGCACACTTGGGAAATCACTTCTGAATTACTCTTTCTGTTGAGTAAGCAGTTCACCTTTTTGCTGCTTCATCAACACCTTTAACTTGTTGGTCGGTGTGAACAAAACGAAGTTCATGGTTTGGATCATACAGAATAAAGTTGGTTTATTCTGTATGATCCAAAAGGCATTAAAAATGGTATTGATTTTGGCGTTGAGAGAAATAAATAATAGGGATAATAGGAGAGCAGCACAAATTGAACCTAACAATTTTTCAGGTTACTCCAGTTTTCAAGAAAAAGAGGAAAATATGCTGTATGGTCTTAATTAAGTAATAAAGAAGGAACTGCTCTCCTATTCATACTGAGCAATTTTATTTCATGCATTCATTTCTTTTTTCCGCTGTAGCAGTACTGTATTATTATTATTATTTTTACTTCTGATCAATTGCCATTGGAGAGTAGACATCACTTTGCGGAATAATTGAGATAAGTCTTGATAAAATTAATCAATGAGTTGATTTCTGTTACATTTAATACTTGTTTAAAGTGAAAGTATTCAAGCTAGGAAACAAACAAAATGTCAGGTGTGAAGTTACTGCCTTTTCAAGCAGAAATTACGCAGATTTTTTATGTTTCAAAATATCTTTCAAATATCAGTGATCTATTGCATATATTTTCTCCATGTTTACATTCCATACTGCTCTGTCTTTTGCTTGCTTTAATGCATTTCTAAATAAAGAAATGTAACTCACAAAGCTGCTAGTTTTTCAATTTCTTGCTTATTTCCCTTGATCCTTGATTCCCACTTTTGAATATCAAACTGTGCCTTGAAGATCTGCACCAGCTCCCCTGCGACCCTGTGAGTATAGCCAGTTCATGGATATGAAGATATTATTTTGCTGAAATAGTTATATTCAGAAGTCTTAGTGATTAATAATATACTGCGAAGTCTGTTTTGCTAAAAATTATTTTGGCTATTTCTTTACCACGTTGCATTGCTTTCAGGTGGAATCTGGGAAGGGAAAGGTACAAGTTATTAAAGAGAACAACGGCCTATCACCAAACATTCATGTTAAACTGCTTCTAAAACATCAGCTGAAATGCATGTAAGGATGAGCCCAAATGTAGCACAGAATATAAACCAGGAAAGAAAAGTTATTTCAAAGTGACTAACATTCTCTTCCTCCTTGCATATTATATATTTTCCAATTGCTATTATTTTATTCTTTTTCTTCGTTACACAAGGCATTGGGCTGAAATACATCAGTCTATCTGGGTCCAAACTGTTTTTAAACGGTCCCACCACTAGGGGGGGGGGGAAATAACCAACGTCACAGAAATGTTAGTAGAGGAACTCTGCACTACATTTCTGGCTGGATGGTGCAGATTTGAAAACATTTTTTTTATTTTATAGTATTGAAAAAAAGTTCATACTTATATAATTATGATAGATAGATAGATAGATAGATAGATAGATAGATAGATAGATAGATAGATAGATAGATAGATAGATAGATAGATAGATAGATAGATAGATAGATAGATAGATAGATAGATAGATAGATAGATAGATAGGTCTGTTTCCATTCATTTTCACTCCACACAGGAAAAAGAGGCAGGCTTCAGCTCAAGGAAGGTAGGGGACATCACGTGGTGTGCACCTCCAGCCAATCAGCAGTAAGTGCGCATTGCGATCCTGTGCAAACGGGTTGTTTTATCGAGGGGCTGCTTGCTATCATTGAGTGTGGGACTATGGCAAGCTATTTTACCATAAATTCGGTTTTGCCGCCCTTACATTCTAGATACCTCAAATTGTTTTATGACGAGACGTTTTAGCAATTTAAGATTTCTGTAATTATATTTTGACTAGACAAAATACCTATTTGAGATATCTCTAATTATATTCTGACTAGTCAAAATTACTTCAGATTTACCATTGAGTTGTATTCAGACTTCAATTCAAGATATCTACAATGAATTACTGACAATCTAAAATACACATTTCAGATAGTCAGATTTTGTTGGATTTTAGCGTTTTGACATGTAGTGTTAAATTAACTGAAGTTTGTTCATGTTCACACAGTAAATATAACAATATATTAATTGGGCGGGTTGTTGTGTGATGAGGCGGTTTTTAACAGATTTTTGGGCTGGAAAACCTCGACTCTTATCTGGCAACACTGTTTACTTAGCATTTTGGCGGAAAGGATGTGTGTCGGCAGAAAGTAAATTAGAGAGTAAATTAGAAATTCTTTGCAAATTTCTTAAGCATTCTTCAAGTACACGATTTTTCGCGGCCTCCGCATAACCCATACTGAAGAAATCTTTCGATATTGTGGCATTTTCTTACAATTTTGTCCACAACAAGCGCCATTAAATGTTCAGGTAATTGTTTGGACAGCTGAGTAAAGCCAAAGAGGGACTTACACTAAATTTCTTACTTCAGATGTCTAAAATTGTAATTCCGACTAGTCATAATTACGTTGGAGATATCTTAAATTATAATTACGGATGTGTGAACCTTCCAATGACGAATCCGGTGACGTCATTAAGATATCTTGAAAGGAATTTTAACTAGTCAAAAGGTAATTGAAGATATCTTGAATTACAATTCCGGACAGTCAAAATGTAGTTTTGTCTAGTCAAAATGCATTTTTAGATATCTGGAACGTAATTACGGATAGTCAGACGGAACCGAATTCATGTTAAAGCGGTTTGCCATAGAGGGCTGTCCACGGAGATGACAGTAACTTCTTTGATTGACTGATTTTTAGCAGTTTTTTTTCTTTCTTTCTTTGCAAATGTTACAAATGACGGCACGCTGGTGTTTAGCACCTTTTTGCAGCATCTGCAGGTGAATAGTCATTATTTTTCTTTTTTATGCCTCACCAGCTCCTCAATCGTGGGTAGTTGGCTGTAATTCCCTATGGGGGTATAAGTCTCCTGCTCCATAATAACGCAGCCACCAGTGGCCCCATCAGTCTCTGGCTGCAAACACAAGCCCTGGTCATATGGGTGCTGTAAGGGCCAAAACCTTTCACAGCGACCAGTGAGCAGAATTAAATTATGGCTTTATGGTAGAGATGTGTGCAATACCATGCAAAGAGATTTGTAGTTTTTTGCATTTTGTTTGTTGACATTCCCTGTTATTGATAATCACACAGGTGTGCATATTTTAAAAAAGGAAAAAAGTTACAACAGCAGCTTGAAATCTTTTTATTTGTTATATCTTCCAGTTTTGCACATTCTTTTTGTTTGTTGCTCTTTGCAACATTACTCTAATTAATTCAAACTAACAGGGCGCCTTTGAACTACAAGGCTTCTTCTAATGTGTTCAATTGCTCTTCAATTTACATCTGGATTTTAATAGAGACATTCTGACACATTCTAATGCTATGATCTAAAAACAAAGCCTTGAAACTCTGATTGAAAGTTAATCCTCTACCTCAATTTTAAGACTTCTGCAGCCTCTAAACTGGTTTATTTAAGGACTGTCTTGTTTTTCGCTCTTTCAGGTTTTCCACCAGTTCTGATCAATTAGTTAACTCTTTACAAACTTTAAACATCTTCAAGCAGAAACTTTTTGTTATTCTTTCTTTTGTTTGTTTTTTATGTTAGAATATCTCTATTTACCCTAATAATCCCCACCAATGTAACACAGTGAGACCCAGCATCTTATTTGTTTGAGCTGTCTAGAAAGAACACCATACTAACTAATTAGCTCGGTTCCAACTGTAATTTGTTCCGATGGATTTGATTTAGTCTTATCAGACCAAAGCAGAGCAGAGTATTATATAATAGTTGACTGATTTTTTTTTTTTTCTTTATTTTTTCAAACTAATTGTCATTTTTTTCCTCCTCATAAATACTTTCTAACATAAAATGCCAATAAAATACAAATATGTTTGTGACTGTAACTTAATAAAAACATGAAAACTAGGGAGGATCAACGTCTATAACCATGAAGAGACACATCCTCTCTCCAGCAAACCCTGAAACAAATGAGTGAGTTTAGTTACCAGGCAAGTTGAAGAGCTGAGGCATTTGGTTCAGGTGTGTTTGAAAATAAATGCATCTAAAAGCTACTGATTTAAAGCCAATGCATCTCAAATGCAAAGGGAACACTTCCAAAGATGAGTCTTTTGAAAGGAGGAATATTGAATAATGAGAAGAATACAAATTATAAGAAAATAAATTACTACAAGCTCATTAACCTGAGCATTTGTGGTGCCGTGTTTTTAGGCTTAATTGGAAAGCAGTAATTCAGTAGTTTGTATATTGATCCCAGGACTTCACGTCCCAGCCTTCTTCGTGACGTCAAAGCAGTTGTTTTGGTCCCCCCCTTCCCCTCAGCCAAATCGGAGGTCCATCTCTCACATTCAGCCTGAGCCGACATGGATCTCCTCATGCAGAGGCTCTGTCCTCCTGTGGGGAGGACCAGGACGCCCTTTGCAGGGTGCTCTGTGGAGCCTGACCGCTGCTGTGCACAGCGGCACTGACATGGAAACAACCTTCCAGCTGCACGACGACTTCTTCCCAGATCACCACCAGCAGCAGCGGCGGCAGCAGCAGCAGCAGCAGCTCCAACACTGTAAGCACCAGCACTACTGCGGACGGGAGCATCAGCAGCAGCAACAGCAACAGCAGCAGCGCGACCAATGCTGCACCTGCGGCGGCTGCACCACCTGCGATGCAAAGACAAGCCTCATCTTTCGCGGGACCACAGTGGAAACTTTGAGGACACCTTCCGAGACGTCTTCGAGGCCAGGCTGCCAGCACAGCACCGCCTGCGACTTCACGCCTTCTAGTCATGGTAGTTTCTCCAGAAATCCTCACCTTCATCATCCTCACCACCAACATCAGCAGCATCATCAGCAGCAGCAGCAGGGGGGCCGCCACAAAGACAGCAACTCCTACAATGAGACAGCCATGAGCAGCTGCAGGTACAACGGCGGCGTCATGCGGCCGCTGAGCAACCTGAGCTCGTCCCGCAGGAACGTGCACGAGTTCGATTCCGAGTCGCAGCCCCTGCAGCCCATCTCCCCCGCAGACGCGTCGGACGCGCCGGCGTCCAAGCCGGACGGCAACTCCGCCACGCTGATGCCTTACGCGTCCGGGGACGGCGGCCACGGCGGCGGCAAGTCGGGGAAAAAGAAGAACCAAAACATCGGGGAGAAGCTGGGGCACCGCAGGGCCTTGTTCGAGAAGAGGAAGCGTCTCAGTGACTATGCTTTAATCTTTGGGATGTTTGGGATCGTTGTTATGGTTATAGAGACTGAACTCTCGTGGGGAGCCTACGGAAAGGTGCGTATTTGCTCAAACTTGGGGGTGCGTGTGGTTTATATTAACCAACAACTTCTTCCAAAGAGTGCGGAAGAAGAAAAAAAAGTCTTCTGTCTGTCAGCAAATACAGAGCAGATGCTGCAGAGCCATGAAGGAGAGCAACAGTAATTGGGATAAGAAACTGTGCATAATGTTTTGGTATTGTTTGGCTTTGGTGTTTTCACTCTTTTGCAGGAATCCCTGTATTCACTAGCTCTAAAATGCCTGATAAGCCTTTCTACAATCATTCTCCTGGGGCTGATTATCATATACCATGCAAGAGAAATACAGGTAATGTTATAAGCTTTTTTTCTATATTCTCACCTACACCTTTTTTATTCTTTTCTTGGTGTTTTGCCCCCTTGGTCAAAGTAGTATATAAACCTTTGCTTTTTGCATTTTTATCAAAATTGTAGTTTTCTGATGTGGTTTTTTAGTTCTCACATCCCAGGATGGCTTTCAATCAGGGGGAAGCAGAGCAGAGCAGTTTGCATCTAAAAGTATGTGCAGGCAATAGTGAGATTAGAAGAAAAAACAAAATAAAAATAATGTATCTTAAATTTTAGAGGTTAATGCACATAGAGGTGCTTTTAACTAAAAGCAATTTGCTCTAACGGCACCTTCGGAGACATGTGTGCCACAGAATCACTACTTGAATATAGTGACCTGTGCAGGAAAATGGGAACTCAGGCTATTGTTGCGCATTTCCACCAGGTGTTTGCTGGTGGAGCTCTGTTGGTCTGGGGGAATGAAGCTCCAAGGCAGACCAATGGATACATAGGCAGAATATCTCAGGAGAAGCATTGTCACCCCAAATGGCTCCAATGGGAGAATTAATAATTACTCAAACATGCATGAAGGTGTCAAAGCAATACTCTGGGTATGTTGTTGATTAGGGAATGACATTAAAACATCAAATAACGCACAAAAAGTTAACTTTATATAATAACCCAGCTTTAAGGACTCTTACAAGGAGGCTTTTCTATAATTTAACACATAAAATGCTTTTACCGCTTGAACCCGAGCTGGGACTTTCTAGACTGAATCTTTACACACAAGCTGGAGAATTTCTGAATGGAAAAACCCAAAGTAAAGAAGGATTTCAATACTTTTGTTGTTATTGTTGAGATCAAATTATTATGTTGGACTCTCTTTATCTTTTTGTCCTTCAGCCTCCCTGTTCATTCATTTACTTCTCGTTTATGAAACTTTTAGTCTATTTGTAGAACAAGACAAAAATGTATCAATTAAAGATTTTCTCAGTATTATGAAAAGCTTTGCAAAATCCTTTCTCATGTGTGCTATATAACCTTACACCCTAAGTAGCTGTTGACTAAGTAGTACTGAAAACAGCTCATATACTAATTTGCAAGTTCAAGCTAATTTTATTTCATGGCATTAGCATCGTAACTCTCAGGGGCATAGTTCCTTAAACTACTGCTGTATAGCTTTTTAATATTATAGTCACCTTACTTCTTTGCAACTTGAAATTTCCGTTTGACTTTAGTTTATACTTTCAAAAAACATTGTGTGATGCCAAAATGTGCAGATGTTGCACATTTGAAGTGGACATGTTATGGAGTTCTCTGCTTAGAAAGCTCTAATTTAAGTCTAAAATAACTGGTAAAATGATCTAAGAAGGAAACAAACAGGATGTAAACCAAACTGCTGATAGAGATTTGTTGCAGATGCTATATTTGTTTGTATTGATTTGAAGATTTATCTACATCTGGGAGGCTGAAACATTTTACTGCATGTTTTTGAGCAATTTTTTTATTGTTGTTTTATTTACAATGCTTTGCTCTTGATGTTGTCAAATTTTGTTGTTTGCTTTGAGGTTTATTTCGGCAAATAATTTAAAATACTTCAGAATTATTTAGTTAGCTTATATGTTGTTGGACAAAGAACTTGTTCAACAACAGTATAAATGCCTTTACATCTTTATCCTTCAAATCTGATCATATTTTTTAGGATTCTCGCATACAAACTGTATTACCTATTGGCTGTCAAGGCATGTTTTAAAATTAGCTTACTGCATAAAAGTAAGTGTTATCATAAAGCACAAATCAATATTACTAAATTGTTTTCTAAAGATATGATAATAGAATACTTTATTATATCCCAAACAACAAACGTTAGATTTAGGGAGTCATTATTGTTGTGTATTTTAAATGTTTTTTAAACTGTAAAGCGGATCAAGATCAAAATTTGTCAGGTTTTTCTTTTGATTAAATGTCTAATGTTTTAGATTTGCACATATCAAACCTATTTGCCAACGTAAAACTGTTTGTGCTTGCATATAAATGGTAGAATGCTTGTACCTGCATGAAGCTTTCTTCTTGTTCGAGGACTTGAAAGGGCTTTACTCTACAATCAGGTGTACATGCGATTATACACGCATGCACCCACTGAGGGTGTCGAGCCAAATTGTAGTTACAGCTGCCCTGAGGCTGACTGACAGTAGCAATTATTTAGTCAGAGACTCCAGGCCTTTTGACCACCAGCAGCCAGCAAATCTGGTAAAGCATCTTCCATAAGAACAAAACGGCAAAGTAACTGAGATAGGAGTATGGATTTAAACCAGCAACCCACTGGGTAAACCACCCCTATAAAATGAAAATAATTTAAAAAACAACCAAAAGTCTCAATAGTCTATACTAAAATGCTCCACTACAGGTTTTTAACCTTTCCCTGTAACAGTGTTGTTCTCTGCCTGTCTTTCTTCATTTAGTCCATGCCTATAATTAATTGTTATTTTCTACAGAGCGGACGTTTGCTGGCTGAAGGCCTTCACATGTCTGAAGCATACCTTTTTTTTTTTGTTTAAAGCAAATCAAAAGACAAGCCTCACATAAAAAAAGAAAATGCAGCCTAAGCAATTCATACAGCGTCATGTTTAATCATGGTAATGCATTTTCTTATGCATAAACAAGGCACTACATTGTAAAATGCCACAATGGGTATAGATGATCCTTCTTCCCGGTTTACAGTTCTCTACAGTATTATCAGATATCTCATACTTTCTCTGTTTTGTTCTTTTTTTTCTGTCTTTTGATCTAAAGTCACATTATCAATTGAACGCATCATACCGTCCTCAATGCTGGTAAATTTAGTACTTGCAAATCCCATGGGAGGCTCAATCATGGCGCTGCTTTCAGCTGTGAATCTTTCTTCATAAAGGATGACAGCGAAGCACCGACATCACTTCCACATTTCATTTCGCCGCAGAGCTGTTTGATTTTCCCTCCAGGCTGGTCCGAGTGGATGCTGGACATTAGAGGAAAAATTGATGACTTGTGTGGAATTTCACGATTTATATTTCCTTCTTTTAAGCCTCTGAAGATTTAATTTACATTTGATATGAATTATCACATTGATGGATCAAGATAACAGAAAATATTGTGATAGTTAAGTTATTTTAAACCTTACATTCAAATGGGAAGAGCATTCCTTTGGTTGAGTAGGTAATAGTTTGGTTTTCCAGTCGATATATGTTTTGTGGATCCTGGAAATTCTCCGTGGCTCAAGATCTGGACTTTTGCAACCAAAGCCATACCTGTGGACATATTCCCAGCACAATTTCAAGGTTTTTCCTGTTTGTTTCTCTCTTCTCCCTGTGGTTTTCAAAGATCGGCTTGAAAGCATAGTTTTGTCTGACTGGAGAACGTCTGGAAAAGATCTTTTCTGTTAGCATCCTCAAGCCATGATTTTCGTCATGTGCTGAAGCAGTGTTTAGTCTAATGTAAAGTTCCTTAAAGTCATATAAACGTATAAAGAAAAAGGAGAACATATTAAATTCAAATTGTGCAGTCAGTCTATCTAATGCAGAACGTATCTTGGTGATTTGTCAAAATATTGTGGTTCAGGTGGTTTATCTGGAGGCATTTCACCCAAGTCTTTTTTTTGCCATGTTTCACTGAAATCTCATTGTACAATGTGTATAATGACAATAAAAGGCATACTATTCTATTCTATTAAAGGAGACCATGGTATAAATCCATAACTTGCTGAAAGGACTTTATGTACTTTATGGCTTTGTGACCCCATGATATCTCTGAAATAAAGTGAAGAGTGTTGCTGGAGAGAGGGGTGTCTGGGTTTCTCTGCTAGAAATGTTAAATCTACAACTGCAGATTAAATAATGAAAAGGCAACAGGTGGATCAATGAAACCTAATAATGATATCATTGTGATTCTACATACAGTTGAAACCCAATATTTTCTTTCACTGTATAAAGTAAGCTAACTATTATCCTTGAGGTATTTCTTCTTTAAGGTCAGTTAGGATTAACACACTTAAATTTCATGTCAGTCGCATTTTTTAGCGAGTTGATTGTTCACTTTTTCCAAGTCAAAAGTTTACATACATTAAAATTATTACACATTCAAACAAACTGGGAAATCTCAGTATTGCAGCACAGTATCAAAATGACAATAATAGATCTTCACAACTCTTGTTCTTACTTCTGTAAAATTTCAACCTGCCTAAAAATCTGTAGAACATCTGTGTAATGTCCAGGAACTATACTGTTTAGAAGGAAGACAGGTTTTATGTCCCAAAGATGTATTGAACAAAAGAGTCCAAAAAGGGAAAGAGTCTGCAAAGATGCTAGCTGAAGGTTTAAAGCGAGTCTCTTCACCCCGAATGAAACAAGTCTTAAACAAATATGGACTGAAAGGCCACTCTGGGGGGGAAACACTCAAATCTGAATTTTTAAGACATGTCTGATGAAATTGAAATTGCAGTTAGTTGGGATTAATGACAAAACCTGGAAGCTTGCAAGTCAGAGAACAACATTCCACCGTTTAAGTAAAGCGTTGTAGCTTCATGATGTGAGGGTGTTTTGCATTATGGGTTAACGAGAATAGACTATTATTGTTAAAATATTGAAGCAAGACATGAAGGTATCAGCCAAGATGTGAAACATTGGGCAGATATGAGTCTTTGCATGTAATAAGACTAAATAAGCTAAAAAGTGGCTTAATGACAACAAATCCCTGATCTCAGCTTCTCGGAAAATGTGAGGAGTCAAAAAAGTTTCTATAAGCAGCAGGACCTACGTTTTTCAATTTCTGTCAGTAGGAATGGGTCGATAACCCC
>JAVLVB010000002.1:7009438-7068237 GCA_032876305.1 Orestias chungarensis
TGTTGTATCCTGAATCCTTTAGTTAAAAATGCATTCAATTAACTAAAGTAAATGATTTCGTTTATAAAAAAATAAAAAAAATAAAGGTGAACTAAAGCCCCTCTCATCGCTCTGCTACCTCAGCTGAAACGCTCATTTTAGATCCTAAACAAGCCCTGTGTTTATTGTAGCTGCTGCATATTTGCCCCACAGGAAGGCTGTTGAAACCTCTTTGATCCAAGTTCCTCCGACAGTCACATCAATAACCGAAGCATGTTCCACACCAGATAGTGCTCCCTTCACATAGAAAATGCTTTTTCATGTACTGACCTAAAAAGAAAAATATGGCAGCAATTGTTTGCCACAGAGTTGATTACTGGTGCTCAGTTTTGAACACAAATTCCCTTTAACCGTGCCCCGGAGACGAAGCCGAAAACATTATCAAGTCTTGCTCGCTACCTCCTGTCTTGGGGTCTTGTAAATGTAAAAGATGATTGGAAGCTCTGTCTTGCTATTCATCCAGCACCCTTGGGACTTAACTATCATCCAGTTCCTTTAGCCGTTTAAATCCAGCTCACAGTGTTTATGCTGCAACTTCCACCACTCCAGGTGCTCCTTTCCATCCTCGCCTCAGGCTCTTTTGTGGCTGCTCTGCCACTCTGTCAATACCCGTTTCCTGCAGACTAACATACTGTATGTGCTGGCACAGACACACATACGGATGCACATACACGGATGACTTCATTTCAAATTAATCTTGATCGTGACACACATGTACTCAGCCGTGCTGATGCGTGTGTTTCCTTTCCACCTTCTTAGTGTTTTTGTCTCCAGTTTTCAGGAAATTTGGCAACGGTGCTGTTTTAAAATGTAAAAAAAAAAAAATTAAGATTTTAACTTTTACATTTTGTTTTATTGTTTATTGATTAAATTAACTGAAACTTCATATTTTAGTGGGTTGAGATCCCTAAAGTCACGTTTCAACCTTCTAGCTGATGATTTTCTATGAAGTTGAAAAACGTAAAGGTTGTCTAGTTCCTTTTTTTTTGGTACATTTAATAGCAACTGGCAATAAAATAAGACCAACCACATGATCCAGGCACCACCGTGCATTATTCTTTTTATTGTCTCTAAATAGCTGTTTTCCTTCCTTTCACCGTTTTACATTTATGCAGATGACATTTGTATTTTTCATGTGGACTTTTCGGTACCCAATTACCCACACTGGTTATCATGTAGTTTCTTATTTAGGTTTGAGCCTTGAAAGTTCCTGGCTACGTTTTTGACAAGGATGACAGTTTTCGTCAGATGTCCAAACTGATTTTAAGCCAGCTAACATTTAGCTTCTGCAATTGCCCTGACCCTTTATGTCAATAAGAATTTATAGACTCGGCTCAAAATCTTGGTCTGCACCCGGAAACTAACCAATTCACATTAACTTTAGTAATTCTGCCGAGAAGAGTTGTCGGGTAAGAAGCCAGAATTATGCCAGAATATTTCTTAAAGTGACATGTATTCTAATGTTAATAGGGAACCATGTATATATTTAAGCATACATTTGTAATTTTAACCTTCTGTATATTAAACAAAATCCACTATACCTTAACTCGTACACCATGTTGTTCTTTTTAGAAATCACTATGGATGGAAGTTGCGTTTTACATAATCAGTCCAATCTGGCATTAAATAGTTAGAATAACCTAATAAACATTTCAAATTATTAGCATTCATGACTGCAATAAGTGTATGTATACTGCAACTGGGGAATAGCTTGAAGGAAAGAAAATATGTCAGATAATAGCAGCTGAGAGGCTGTAGTTTAACTACTCAGCTATCTGATCACAGCTACCCACATTCTTTCACTTTAAAAATCTATCCCTAGTCCTAAATGGAGATAAGCAAGAAATGTTTTATGAGGGTTTTTTTTCCTTTCAGAAAAGTTCCCAAACAGCCAATGAAGGTTTACATGATGTCCAATGAACAGTTCTGAACAATTGGACTGGTGAAAAAAATATTCAGAGCCATTTTCTTAATGAGTGCATTGATACTAATATTACAAAACAGGCCCATTAAATTTAAATAGCCTACACTAAAATGTAAAGTGGTTAACTTAACTTTAGTGAAAGCCTTCGGTTCCACACAAGGAGCCCCACATCAGCCCTCTGGTTCTATGCTATGGTTCCTTTTTTTTTTTACCCTTACTTTGTTGCTCTCCACAGAAGTCCCAACGTGTTTGCAGTGTTGCAAAATAGATTTCTGCCTCTTAAGAGTCCCCAACTCGCTCCTGCAGTTGAATAGATAATGGATGCACATCCATGTGTACTCACAGATGCCTGTCAGATGTGGAAGCATAAGTCAGGATGATGAAATATTTCCCATCAACATTTCCAGCAATCTCAAAATGATATTTTTTTGTCAGGTCATGGGAAAGATTTTAAAAACCAAACAACTTCCCCCTCTGATTATCCGAATGTTTTCGAGATTAATCTGCGGAGAAAGACAAGTAACGGAAGCAGCTATATTGTAGGAACTCTTTTATGTTGCTCGTATTAATTGGCACTCATTATAAAGACGAGTTTGAAAATAAATAGGATAAATCTGTAAGGTGACTCTTATTCAATTCCTATAATAAATTATTCATTCAGTTAAATCCAGACATTTTGCCATAGATTTCTTTTTTATCCTGTTCAAATGTTTTGACAGGTTCAACAGTTTATGAGATGTTTCTTGACTTCTACGCAGGTTTTGGTGCATTTGCAGCAAACCATAAATTTATGTCTCTAGCTTTGTCCTGACTTTTACTTCTCATTGCTTAAACCTGATATGATGAACGAGGAGCCGGGATCCTCTTCTCTTGTCATCTGACAGCTGATGAGCTGAGACTATTTCCGTGCAGACAGAAGCTCACATCAAGGACCTCTTTTCTTGGGGGCATCTGTTTTGAGGACACGATATCTTTCTTTACCTCGTAGTGACAGTTTTGCTGAGTTTTCCTAAAAGTTACACAAAAGGCTTTTGGGGGCTGTTTCGGTTTTTGCTAAAAGTCACACCTGATACACAGGTGAGGCTTTACAGTCCGAGAGAAAGATAACACATCACAGAGCTCGCAGAAGGCGTTCTGCATTTCTGCAAAGTGAAATCTGTCCACCACCTGAGAGTCCAGACAGGAGTCAGATAACAATTGCTAGCTGGTGACCTCAGCGTTTTCACTGAGCGTCCAAGCTTTCAGCAGCACAGACACCCAGCCATGTTGATCCCAAAAATTATTTATTGATGGTTTTTACTGCATGTGACTTTAAACATTCAGATGATTTTGGATTATTAATGTACACAACTGGGCTCTCTGAAAAGACAGGCAGTTTTACACACTCTGACTCTTGAACATTTTGCTTGAGTAGACGAAATCTAAACGCAAGTTAGAGACTAACTCTCCAGGAAACAAAAGCAAACGGGATCCACAGTAGCCTCAGATTTACTCAGCAAAGTGGCATTTTACTGTCTCGCTTTGATACCATAAATAAAGCATTGCATTAATGTCTAATTGGGCTGAAACTCTCAACCTAATTTACTAATGAGACTGAGCGATTTCATTCTCAGTGACAAGATATATGTTTCCATCTCCACATTACACAGATTAAATATTGAGTCCCACTCCATTAGTTTTATTAGGAGTTGAAAAACCAGTAACTAAACTAACCTGTGTTTTGCCTAAAGTGCTCCCGGGCACCTCCAGGTTCACGCAACGAATAATGCTTAGGACTTATTCAGCTGTGCTGTATATCAACCTGACCCAAATAAAGCTCCATGGTGATGAGAAAAGGGGCATGCACTCTGAGTGATTAGACCACATTTTGAGTCCATCAGGAGACAAGCTGAATATCTGAGAGAAGCTATGAATGAATTAATGTGGCTTTAGTAAGAACCGCAGCAGTGGCCGCTTCTCTTTGAGGTTTGTTGCACAAAGTCAGGAATTACTCTGAGTGTTCTTTTACCTTATTGTCAAAATGAGGCTGTTATATTTGGAGAATTGGAAATACTGTAACCATTGTTTTTTTCTATCAAACAGTTGCTTGAGCATTAAAGAACAGAGTTAAGCTATGCTGGCTTATATAAAAACAGTTTATGTAGGTCAAAACTTGAAATTGAAAGTCTTTTTGTAGAAACCCAGGTCCCGTCACACATGGGAATAGTACGTAAGGCTCATAAGGTTCCCTGTTTTGTAAAATGTGATTGCAGGAATGATGGGTTCATGAAAGATCTACAGTACTGCAGTTTTTAATGCATCGCTTCAACAAAATACCTGAATCATGCAAATAGCAAAGTTTTAGGCCTTTACTAATCTATGGCATGTTGAAGTGTTATTTTTATGTTTGATTTAGGTGCTGCCACACCATCCTAGCTGAGAAGGGACAGTAGATGTTGCTGGCAGAGCCCATCTTTAAACACAGTTTATAAGTCTCCCCAAGTGTTTATACTCTAGAAATATTAGCTGAATTAATCAGAATTAGCTCCAAGCCCCTTGCCAAGTTGTAAATGTTTATCACTTCAGACAAACTATAAAATAAATAAATGAAGATAATATTTTGTTTTCATATACGTGATATTTGACTTGGTTACTTTTTAATCCGGGGGATTTGATTAATCATCTGTTCTCAAATGGGTCTCAAGAGAGGTTTCAGAAATATATATATATATATATATATATATATATATATATATATATATATATATAATTCGGGTAAAATGTTTTACTTTTTTTGTGTGTTTTTCTTACCTTTTACTATTTCATACAGTCACTTATAGCCATTAATTTTAGATTGTCTTTCTATATAGGATTAAACCAATATCTCTCCGGGGAAACAACAATCTTGAGTCAAATTGATAAGAATATATATTTTATATGACCTGACATGACCGGAGAAGCAACAGCAGAGTTCAGATTTTGCTCTGCTCCCCTAACACAGACAGCCTGGGGCACTGCCTGTCACATTTGTGACAGGCAGTGCCCCAGGTCGGTCTGACAGCATTATGAAAGAAATACATGTAGCGAGAACAACCTCTTAACACTGTAGTCAGTTGAGAGGAGAGTTGTCTGGGGGCACCAGTGGGTCATTTTAACACAATATGCCGTCTCTCCAATATTCCTTTATTGCTTACTTATTTGTTACTTCACTAAAAACATCAGTATTGAAATCTCTCTAAAATCAGAACTTCTTAAGTTCACTAATTAAAATTATCTATATGAATAAAATATATAGTTAATTTAAGGTAAAGGATACTAAACACAATCAGCCACCTAGAATAGTTCTGCAAGTTTTAGATCACTTGTTATTTATTATTATTATTAGTAGTAGTAGTAGTAGTAGTAGTAGTAGTAGTAGTAGTAGAAAAAGTAGTAATATCTGTAGTAGCAGTAGTAGCAGAAGAAGTAGTAATAGTATTTAGATCTTAGGCCCAAAAATTCCAAAGTCAAAAACAGGTAAGGCCTAAAAAAGCAATCTTTTATATGCATTTTATACAGACATGCTAGCTTATGAAACAGTATATCATATTTTGGAAAATACATCTTGTGTTACATTTTTTGTAGCTAATTGTAAGTAAGTATTTTATGTGTTCCCCACATAAAATGGGGGAAATAGGTTTGAACACTTTAAATGGGGCGATTAACATAAAATTCACATCAGATGTTAGCAATAACCCAAGTAATTCACAAATGCAAAGAAATCACATCAATCATATTAGTCCACAATGGAAGTTAAAAGTTTTAGAAAATGTTCAGGACACAGAAAACAGGTATTCATACATAAAGAACCTGAAATGCAAACAAAACAAAAAAACAGAAAGCCAAGAAATCGGCTGAAACATGTCAGTATTTATACTGTAAATCCATTTCACTTGGATTGATATTAAAGGATAGCTATACAAACCTTTCTAATTAGCAAAGTATTGGGTAGAGTGGTTTGACTGGTAAAAGAATGTTGACATTAATATTATTATTAACTTATCTACTAAAAAAAAAACATTGATTCTGTAAAAATTACTTTTAAAGTAGAGTAAATTTGTAATTAGTATTGTTGTCATAAGTTTGATAGCATTGACGTTTTTTTTAAAGTAATATATGTAAGGTCAACGTTCTTGAGTTTGACTAAAAAAACTAATTTAGACGGTTGACATTTAGAGTTAGGAAAATGATAGAAGGTGTTGACCTTTTTTGACACTACAGTAACCATACCAATACTTTTTTCTATAACCTTCCCCAGCAATCACAGCTTCAAGTCTTATTCTTTATCTCTCCATAAGGTTTGCATATCTAGAGACTACAACTTTGGCCATAGTTCTCAATGAAAAGCTTAACCCTGTTCCACAGATTCTCACCTATTTGTAGGTCTGGACTTTGAGTGGACCGTTTTGACACACAAATGTGCTTTGATCTGAACTATTCCTTTAAAGCAATAGCTATATGTATGAAATATGTATGAAGGGATAACTCAGCTTAAAAAAAAATAGTGGTTTATAATTTAATGAAAAACGCTTCCTTTTAATGTAATCTTGAATAATTCATCAACATCCTGTCAGTAACACACAGAGATAGTATTTTCCTCCATCTGTCTGTCATAACTTCTGCTTCTGCAGGGAGCAGAGGATATTTCCTCACCTGAGTTAAGAGGCCCTTGGGGGTGTTGTATTTCAGGTCATCCATTACTATAATTGCTTTAACACACAACGTAGGCGTTCCTCATGAAACCTACCTTAAATGTTTAATTACACAGTTTTAAGGTTAACAAATATCGTAATTGCTTTAGACAGGGGCGGTTTGTTGCTTTAAACGTACAATAAAAACATGCCGTGTCCTTTGTGCAAACAGTTCACTCGACTGCTGGAGGTGTCTCAGTTCTTCCATTGGGAAATTGTGCTCGAATGCTGTCCCAGCTTGCATTTCATTGTCTACATTACACTGAGTAGGAAAGCCAAACAAGGCCAAGCTGTGGTTAGAGTTACGCACTTCTCCGACAGATTTCAGTCTGTCCAAGAAGCTCGGTGTCAATCATTTGAAATGAACAGCTGCCCTTGAAATTTTAATGTGTGTTTTCTTGGGTGGTGAGGAGCCTTGTTGCAGGTTTCTTATAAATGTAAATGTGCTGCAGAGTCTTTGTGGGACTGTTGTAGTGTTTGTTCAGGGACGTGTTTATTTTTGCATTCTCTGCTTTGTTTTTTTAATGTACCAGCTTTTTGAGACTTTATATTTTTGGCACCAAAGGTTTTTTGCGGCATAATTGACTCCGAGGCATGTAGCGTGCACTAAATTCTGTGTGTTAATGTGAGCCGGTTGAAAAGCCGCGGTGTTCAGAGTCTCTTAGAAGGTGTCAAACTATACAGAGCCTTCCCGTTTGTCTGCGAGAGACGTGGCGGCTCACGGTTCTTTTGATTGTGGGCACTTGTCTTTGTCCTTGAGATGAGCGAATTAAAAAAGAGCTTTCCTTCTTCTTAATGTAACATATTAGGTTTTTTTTATTTTTTTTATTCAGTTTTATATCATGAGCTAAATTTACCACCTAGGTTACTGATCCCATTAACCCCTTTATGAGTGGTATGGTCCTTAACTTCTATAAAAAGAAATCACAAACTGAACGAAATGGAAGAATGTCGGCTAATTGCCAAGTCACGATCTGCCTCCAAGATTCAGCTGAATCCTTTAATATTATTTAACATTTTATTTGTTCCCATCATACAGACACGAATGGTATTCAAAAAATAGGCACACAAGTCCAGAGCGAAACTCAAAATCCATCTGTACAATCTTAAAATCAATTCTAAGATGATTTGGTTGCCAGTAAAAAGTTGGACAGGTAAAAATGTGTTCCCTCTTTTGTGTTTGTGTTTCTCCACCCGATCTAGCTGAGATAAAACCAGTATTTATTTTAAGTTACTTTAAGACAGGACCATGTAAATTAAAGCATTTCTATGCTTATGAGGGGGAAACAAAATATTTTAGTTCTTCTAATACATCAAAATTAATTAAATATGTGTTCAAGTGGTTTTTTTGGGGGTGGGTTTTTGTGATTCAGCTATTTTATAAACAGCAAAAACAACAAACTATTTTCTTCTTCGTATCCAACAATTCATTGTAATAGTTTTAAAGGACGTTACAAATTTTGATGATTAACTTTAATGCCAAACTATATTTAAAAAATATTCTCCCATCCATGTTCATCCACTTTTGTGAAATGTTGCAGCAAATTTTAACGTGAAAAAACACACTCCACATGTGTTTAACTAGCTAAACCATCTCCCTCTCATTCACCTCACATCCTATAGCAAATATTTTGTACAGCTTGCAAAGCCTTATTAATGTTGAGCTAAAGGTTAAGCCGACCTTTGCACAATTTTACCTACAGCCATGTTAAGCTGTTAGCAGAAGCTTTGTACTGTGTGTGCATATTGCAACTTTGCACATACTGGGCTGGTTTCTGATAAATGTTAATGGTGCGGTTCTCCTTTTCTTTTTTTTGAAAACTCTCTGTAAAGAAAAAAAAATTATGCCTGAACTGTTCGCTCATATTTGCTGACGACAAATATTTTTTTTAAATATCCGCTGCTGCTTGTGATGGCTGGTGCAATCAGAGGACCTTGACGTGATTAAGTGGATGAAGCGAGAGCAGTGGTGGAGGAATAGCGGTTATGTGTGTTGCAGAGAGAGAGACCGACGGGAAGTTAATATGACTCGATAGTTCATAATTTGCAACCCAAGCAGAAACCATACAAAGACGAGGAAGAGCGAGACTGCCTGTTCTCGGCCATGAGCGTGTCGAGGGATCATGTGAAGGAGGAGGTGATGGCAGCCATCGGGGACAACCCCAGTAGATTGAGACAAAGAGGTGAAGATGAGGTTTGAGCTGCAGCAGCAGAAGTGACCATGTGATGAAGCTGCTGTGTATGACAGAAGACAGGGAGGAGAAGAGTGATGATGGGCGCCAAAATCCATTCACATACGCTCCCCCATGAAACCGTCTACATTCTGGTCAAATTCTGATCACAAGCTTATGCTAAAGTGAAGGTGGCAGATGTTGCAATGAGAAAGACACCATTTGGTAGAAAATATCTACTTTGTTATGCAATTGAAACTTATCTTGTTAGAGCTTGATTTTTGTTTTAAAGGAGTGGGAAATAGTGCTGAAGCAGACAAAGACACATCTTGGCAGTAAGCCTAATTTCATTTATTGCTCTTGAACATTCCAAGCACAAAAATACTGAAATGGAATTATATCTTTGGAGGGTTTGTTTCGCTATCTATTTATTTGCCCAGCACGGCAGACAAGGTAGTCCAAAATTATGAACACAAACAGTAGGGAAACAATCCAAAATTTCTAACAATATATCCAAACAGAAACAACAGCATAACACTTTACAGACTTACTTCTTAAAGCAGGAGACGGCGGGTTTCTTGCGTGCCAAATTAATGTAATTCATTTCATTGGATCACTTGCTGGTGACGATGCAGCCTGTGGCTAGGCTCAACACGTGGGGTAGAAGCTGCTAATCGGTTGTGAAGCTTTAACTCAAAGCTTTGCTCAGGCTGATGAACTGCTACAGTGAAAACCAAAGCTGTGTCCGAGGGTGGGCCCAGGCCTGAAATTGGTGGTCCCAGGCCCACCCAGGCCCACAGCCTGGGTGTTGCAGAGCCAATCCTAAACTTAGAATTAGATGTTTTTGAATGAAGAAAAAGTCGGTAAATCATGCCAAAGTGCCTGAAAACAAACTAAAAAATAAAATGAGTTCAATTGAGTCACCTGTGACAATTGTGCAAATATTACAGCTAATCTGCAAATAGAAGTTTTTTTTTTCACTGAGAAAATAATAAGATTATAGAGAAATGAATATGATCCAATAATTGCATAATTGTACTGTTTGGTTATATATATTGAGAAGAATGACATGGCTGAGCAGAGTATTTATGGTGGTATTTAACAAATGCCCACATTAAAGCTTGTCCTCATAGGATTAAAACTTAAAACTGCTAAGCATGCGTGATTACTCATGTACGTACATTGTATTGACCTTGTCATAAACAAGCCTAAAACCTAATGTAAACAACTCAAATGACCTTTAAACTACTACTTTTCTACCTTCCCGTTGCAGCCAGTTGTGCTGCAATGCTAAAACCAGTTTGTATATAAACAGGAAAACAAACTTGGGGTTTAATTAATAATTAATGCATTTCAGACACTTTTTGTTTAATGAGGTTCTTGTTTCAATATCAATAATTAAATATTAATTATTATATTTTTTACATTAATGTCTTTACCTTCAATTGTTTGCTGCCTTTAAAGCTTCATTGGTCACACTGGTCCATCTTTATTGACAGCTCTTTATGGTGGACAACGGAGCTGATGACTGGAGGATAGCCATGACTTATGAGCGCATCTTCTTCATTTGCCTGGAAATCCTGGTGTGCGCCATACACCCCATCCCTGGGAACTACACGTTCACCTGGACAGCGCGCCTGGCGTACTCCTATGTTCCGTCCAAGACAGACGCGGACGTGGACATCATCCTGTCTATACCCATGTTCCTGAGGTTGTACCTCATCGCTCGGGTCATGCTGCTGCACAGCAAGCTCTTCACGGATGCCTCTTCCCGTAGCATCGGCGCCCTCAACAAGATAAACTTCAACACCCGCTTTGTGATGAAGACCCTCATGACCATCTGTCCTGGCACTGTGCTGCTGGTCTTCACCATCTCGCTTTGGATCATTGCTGCGTGGACCGTGAGAGCTTGCGAGAGGTGCCTAGACCAGTTTTCCTTTGCTTCACACCATAAAACATAGATAGAGGCATAAAAATAGACTAAGCACATCTAAGCTGACTGCCTCTGAGTACCAGGACGCACTTTTATACATATCATAGACAGTCCCACCCAATAAATCTCTTTTTAATTATGGAGAAAGTCAAACATTATGATTTAGGTAAATGTGTTTTTTGTGTGTGTTTTGCAGGTACCATGATAACCAGGACATAACCAGCAATTTTCTTGGAGCCATGTGGTTAATCTCAATCACATTTCTGACTATTGGATATGGGGACATGGTCCCACACACATACTGTGGAAAAGGAGTCTGCCTCATGACTGGCATTATGGTCAGTGTACACGGAATGCTTATGTTCTGTGTAGCTTTTTTGTTTGTTTCTTTTTTGACGTTGTTTATCCAAAAATTTAAATTTGCTTCCTTTTTGTCTGGGAGGAAAACAATTGGGACTCGTTTTATTCAGTTTGGCTTATTTCAGTAGGACAAATGAAATAAACAAATGAAATCTTAAGACAAACAGGGACATATCTACATCAATTTCATTATAAACACATTTTGGTTCATGCCGAGTTCAAAAATCCATGTTTTGCCAATCCCACCCAATCATGTAGTCAGATTCATATCTAAATACATATAGTTCAGTTAGGTGGAAACCACAAAAGCACCGAACTTAATGTCATCAACGGCTCTGTCAGTGTCATCTAAACACAGAAAAACAACTAAGCAAGGAATACTTTCTATAGAAACGAAAAACAGATAGAGAATAAAGCAATAATTGCAATTGTGCCTTAGTACTTAAGAGTTGTCAGCATGTCCTTCAGCAGCTAAGCCTCTTGCTGCATCACTAAAGAGATAACTCAGTAAACCCTGTGCCTATAAGCTTTATCAGAAAGTAACAGAGTAAGCCTACTCTGAGCAAGAGGTAGTCTGTCTCGCGAATATAAACTGGGAAGTGGTTTCACAGTAGAGTATCCTGAGTAACATTTACACAGCTTGAGAAGGCAGTCACAAAAGTTATCACTATAATGTTTTGACCAAGGAATCAGCCATAGTCGGTGGAATGACTGGAGCAGAAACATGCAGATATTTATATTTATGAGGGCATAAAAAAGTCCTGGCTGTTAATTCAGGAGATAATGTGTTTGCCATGATTTGCCAATGGGTGCCCAGATTTATTTACCACAGACAGAGGTAGTAAGATTTGTCCTTTTTTGTCTTTCCAGGGGGCCGGCTGCACTGCCTTGGTGGTGGCTGTGGTGGCGAAGAAACTGGAATTAACCAAAGCTGAAAAACATGTTCACAATTTCATGATGGACACCCAGTTAACAAAAAGAGTACGTCAGTGCTCCTCACATAAAATATCTCAGATATCCCTGCTCTCTTTGTATTTTAAGTTTTTGTTTTATGTTTTTTTGCCTTTGTGTAGGTAAAAAACACGGCTGCGAATGTTCTCAGGGAGACATGGCTCATTTACAAGAACACCAAACTGGTGAGGAAGATGGACCACGCACGAGTCAGGAAGCACCAGAGAAAATTTCTTCAAGCCATTCATCAGTAGGTCCTGTGCTCCTGAACTCAAGATGTTCATTTATTTACCAAAAACAAAAACAAACAAAGAAAAAACTGGAATCTGAATTGTTTGACACCTGTAGCAAAGCATCTATGTCCTCACATCAGTGAACAATGTTACGTTTCATATGTAGCATGCTAAAAAAGATGTGGAAACACGCTGGTTTTTGATAACGCATGTGATTCATTCCTGGAGTTATATTTCATTAGAATGAATGCTCATTATGAAAGAACCATAAATTGTAAAGCTCCGTTTACCTCAGAATATCACAGAGTGTCAGCCGCGTGATATTGATTCGTCTCTTGCTGGCCTTGTTTGACACAATTGACTCTCGTGTGCCTCTTTCTCGGTGAGTCAGATGTCAGGCTGACCTCAGGGCTGACACAATGGTGTTGCTGCTTCTCTGGTGGCCGGTGAGGCGCCTACCTGTCAGCTAGTCCTTTAGTGGGTCCCCAAGGACTTCCAACTTACTCCAAAAGAGTATCGATTTTAGGCTCAGCTCGCTGTTGTTTTTCCTCACGCTACAGTGCTCAACAACACTTCTGCTCTGTGTCCTTTATCTCTGGCCGCTAGAAAATCAGCACAGAGCTTTATTAAAAGAAATAACTACAGTTTAGGGAATACTAATGTTCTCTCTGTGCTCACTTGTTTTCTTTCTGTAGTTTTTCTCGTCTT
The DNA here is from genome assembly GCA_032876305.1 of Orestias chungarensis. Classification (NCBI taxonomy): domain Eukaryota; kingdom Metazoa; phylum Chordata; class Actinopteri; order Cyprinodontiformes; family Cyprinodontidae; genus Orestias; species Orestias chungarensis. Next base: position 7,022,467 of record JAVLVB010000002.1, read on the forward strand.
TGTGGATCTCTAGTATCCTGTGTGCAGTTTTGATTTGCTTATGTGTATTGGTTTTTTTGAACATGCATTGTGTTTTCCAGACATTAGGATGGTTTATTGCAAGACAAGGCAGTAGAGTTATGCCCAGAATGCCTGCTGCTGCTGCTTTTACTGCTGCTAAGACCTGATCAGCAAGGTTTCTTGGCTGTTTTTTTCTTATTCTCCTGTGGCGGTGTTATTATATTCAGCCAATTTGTAGCGAAGATGACACTGTCTCACGTGTGCCTCATTTTCTCCAGTGTTAGGGTTAGAAAGCCCTATAAAGGGAATAGACCAGAGTTGCAGCTTAATCTATACTAAACAGCATCTAGTAGAGAAAAGCCACATTCAGCATCCAACTCTGAGTTTAAAAACAGATACTCAGCATGTTGTCAGTGTCATCCTGGCACACCTTTGTCTTTTAAAGATTTTTACCTTTTGCAGGTTTTGATTTATAGCCTTTCAACCTTGTAGTAGGGGTGAAGCAATGTCTGTAGCCTACTTGTTTTGTATAATTTAGAGAAGTATAGAAAACAACAACTCAAACAAGTAGGATTTAGATTAAATTTAAAAAAATCAAATCAGCTCTCGTCGCAGTTTTTCTCTGAGTTTCATCACTGAAAGCAAAGAATATGAGATATAAAGTGCTGCTAAATGGAGCCACATTGCTTCATGACACTCCCTTACACTCGTATTGCTCCAAGAATGTTTCTAGGAACATGAATGCAATTGGGAAGTTAGAGTTGATTTACTCTGCAGGAAAAGATAACAAGATTACTATTGTGGGGAAAAAATGAGATGTGATTGAGAGTATGAGCAAAGCTTCAGCAACCAGAAAAGAGTCTAGACATGAAGAAAGGAGGCTGTGTTTTTAGTAAGGTATACAAAACAAGTGCGAAATTTAAAGCTTATCATTATTGACATGTATGTCATTTTTATATTTCTTGTTTTTTGACATTTTTACATTCTATCAAAAAAGATTATTTGCTTTTTTATTAAGGATATTCCCAAACCAAACAGGGTCAGGGTTAGACAAACAGTCAAAGTTTAACTTAGCAAACTGCAATAGACCTTAAGTTTAAAGAGGATGCTTGGTAAGGCTATTCCATAAGTTAATTATTTGACAGCTTAATTCAACAACGACACAAAGTTGTAACATTTGCAATTGCAACATGTCTATCCAGCTCCTAATATCAGGTGACATTAAAAAATTGGAAATAAACTAAATTAGCCCTCCTTCTTGTTATTACACCCGCTTCATCTAATGCATCAGTACCATCTGCAGAGAACAAAACGTTTGTCTTAGATATGTTGATCTTGAAGCAGGAACCCTTCCATGCTGTTTGAAAATTGTCACTGTCGACTGTATCCCTCATTTTCCCACAACTTACAGTTTATAATAAACTTAGACCTTAATTGTTGTTGGATTTTTCCTGGATGTCTCATACAGTTTTCTTTCTTCAGAAGCCGAACATTTCGGTCAACTAGCTGAAACTCGGAAAAATGTTAGTGTCTCCAAAAAAGAATAACTATCCGAACCACAAATAGAAACTGGTTTTAGAATGGATACATTAAATGTCTAGATGGCTTTTCTAAAGCCATAGCATCACACTCAAGTAAGCAAAACAATAGAAATTAACTCAACTGATTCTGAGCAGAAGAGTATTTCATTTAAACTCGTAAACCAAAGAACATGCTGGGTCATAGTAGCAATAATCTAAGATGCTATTTACAGACTGCCAGAGATAATACCCAACTTTAATATCACTGTTAATAGTGGTAATGCATGTTCATGCTTGAGCATGTAGGTACACTGATCTCAAACCCGATTCTTGTTTTCATAGATTCATTTAAATTATTTGTGGTACAAAAATGTGGCTTAAACACATAAATGTGTACATTATATATATATATATATATAATCCTAAAATTAAGGAGATATTCATGTTTATGATGAGAGGATCTGTAACTCTGGACACATTGCTATTCAGAGTTGAGGTCCGCAAAGGTTAATCACTCAAACCTGTACTAATAGATACTTTTTTTCATCTGAATATGTTTACCTGATGTAAAAATTCATCTGTCTACTTCATGTTTCTTTTTTTTTTCCTGTTTATGTCCACACAATGCAATAGAGCTCGAAAGTAAGTTTTCGCCTTTAATGTAGATAGACACCTGTTATGTGCATGCCAACGAGAGCTTGTGCTCGAACCTGATGATGCTACAAAACAAAATGGCACTCCCTCATTTGATAAGTGAAATTCATGCCTTCAAACGGATGCCTTTTGCATCCTATCAATCCATCAAGTTGTCCGCGTTATTTATCGTGCTGCACAGGACTTTAATGGTGCAAATCACTTTTTGTCAGATGGCAAACAGAATTGAAATATATTTTTTTAAGATGTCTGCTGCATATTTCTGAACACATCCACGGATCCATTTTACGTGAATTTCAATTATCAGTGATGGAGGGTGTTTTTCTTTCCATTTCTGCATGGATGTGATGACTTCTGACCTTTAATCAGAACGCTACTGATTAAACTCCAATCAACTGTGCTTTCACATACCGAAGGATGATGACTCACATTCCCCATCAATAAAGACCTGCTGTTTTATGATTTATTAAATCCATGAAAACTTGCTATGTGCTCATATAAAGCAAGGCTTTGGTGGTGGGGGTGCCATCTTTCGGCGAGTGGAATCATTATTACACCTGTTACGGCATTTGCAGCTGCATTTTCCTTCATTTCTCTGTTAGATGCCACAGTAGCATATATCCAAGCTTTTAAACAGCGCAGTAACAAGGACATTCATCAGTCATGCAAGGGTAATTAGGAGCGTTTGCAGCAGTGAGTGTCTAAGTACTGCTGAGGTCTTTTGGATCAGGTATGGTCAGTATGCAAACAAATGTCTTGCACCAGCTTTTTAGGTCGTAAAAGCTGAAAACTGAAGCGTCTCTGTGCAAATGTATCACCTCATCATACTTGGAAGCAGGACATTGCTTCTTTGTTCAGAAATCATTGAGCTGAAGATGCAGATGAAGGCTCAACTTTGGAAAAATCCTGTTTTCTCTGAAGACACTGCAGCTGTTACCGCCAGCGTGACGCTGTCAGACAGAAGCCAGGCAATAGCTAATGACTGATTTATTTCACCACCATCTTTGTAAAATATGTATCGCCTGTGTAAAATACCTCTCAGAGGATGTTTTACAGCTGTAAATAACATTTTATAGGAAGTTGTCAGGCAATGTTTTTTTTTATATTTTTGCATGTTTTACTTCCAATGAGTAAAGGGTTAATGTATTCTTATAACGTGTTTTTAATTACAGCTCTTTGGGCTTTCTGAAGGTCCATCTGTGTTTTTTCTTAGAAGCTGGGCTCTACCTGCTTTTAGAGTTATATAAATCAATGGGGGGATCCAAACCGATTAACCAGTTCATTTTGATTTCTTGACAAAATGTATATTTTTTTATCCCTGAGTTTGTTAAAGTTGATTCATACACCTTTTCTAAAGGTTATGACATCTTCAGCTTCTTTTATCAGCAAATGTTAGCTTTTTTTCAACCATTTTGTATTTGTTTGAGGGTTTTAGATTCTACTTTGACTTTTAGCATTATACTTGACAGACAAAGGTTGAAAGCTCAAACAGATCAAACAAATCAACCTTATTTCTCTGTTTAGCCTTCCTGTTATGTAGCAAAACTACAGTTCTCTCACAATCTAAACATATCTCAACATGTTTTTAAAAAATTCAACTCCATTTTCTCAGCTTCCTTAGACATTTAAGGACGCCCAAATAAAACATAAAATAATAATAGCATAATTTACATTTTCTTTTTTTCTTTAACATCTTCCACGAGGATGATCTTGTTGTTTCCCCATGGGGGTTAGAATTTCTGATTCTGATAAGTTGCTACATCTCAGTTGTGGTGTATTCGTAGGTCAGAAAAAAAATTGTACTTTTGGTTTTCTGACTGACAAATTAGTACAATGTTGTCCAAATCCATTTAATAAAACATTTTCTGGTGGATAATGCAAGTTATTAGTATCAAATGTCAGGAGAGAGGAGGCATTTCTCATGTCCCTCGTCTTTACTTTGCAGGTTGTTGTTGTTGTTTTTTTTAAGACACCACTTGCCGACTTTCTGCTGTAAGGAAAGTAAAGAAAAAGTAAAGAAAAAGGAAGGAACTGTTGGTAGCTTTTTTTAGGAGACTGCCTGTTGCTTGGAAGTAAAACAGGAAAAGTGGTTTACAATTTCCCTGTGTATCTATTTATCAAAATGCTGATTGTCGCAAACTATCTGTTTTATTTATATCAGCATTCAAAACTTAAGTTAGAAGGTCTTAATCCACACAAGAGAAGAAACGTGGATCAGTCCCGTGTTGGAAACTGTGTTTAAATGTCTTTGCCCAGATATATCGGTCAAGACAGATAAAGAGAGTCAGGCCAGCAGCACTAACAGAGATTGCTTTGAAAGATTTAGTGTGGCGTTGAAAAGCTTAGCAAAGCCGTTTTCCCCTGATGAATAGCAAGCGGATTTAGAGTGCTAATTTTGAATAAAAACACCCTAAGAAGACTGATTGACCGAGGTGAGGGGAAAAGAAGACTCAATTTTACATTTCTTCATTCTGACCTCGAGCTACTTTGTTCTTAGAGCTCTCCCCACGTCTCTGATTAATTCCTGATTAAGGCTAAAACATAATATCTACTAAAACCACCTTCTTTTGTGTTTCATTTATCTTCTTAAATGATTGAAGTGATGGGTTGAATGCTTCTCTAGACTCAGAAGTGAGGATTTTTAAGTCTCAGTTGCAGGTTTCTTTATGACTCCTGTGGCTCCCTCTGCTGGTGAAACCTCTCACTTTTCCTCACATCTGCCAATATCTAGAAAGACATTAAGATTCGGAACGCAAAGGAATGAACAGATTGCAGTTGATATTAAGACCTTTTGTTGTCTTACTATCTAACACTATTTACATTTGAGTTTTACACAACTTAATCATTATTTATTCTGTAGTTATCTTATAGTTATTAAGAAATGCATAAATCAGTATTGCAGACATGGGCAGACCTTTTATCTCTAAAGTATTGTGTTCACCTGCTTACTGTAGTTTGAAAGTGTCCGAACAAAAAGAGGAATCAAAAACTTTAACATGTTTCGTTAACACGAGGCAGGGAAAGGTGCGGATTTCGAACCTCCTTAGAATAGAAGGGAAAAAATACTTTGGGGGCCTAATTAAACAGCCGGTGTGATTCCTCTGGCAATATGTCTGCAATGAGTACATTTACTTTCTCATTTTTGCATGTTTTTTTTTTCTTAAAACCTTTTGTAAAATACTGTTCAGTTAATTTTCTCACAATCTTAATAATATGTCCCAACTGCAAACCTAAAAAAGATAACCTTAACTAAATTGACAGGTAAGGAGAGTCATTTAGGGATATATTCGTATGGCGTATTGTATCTCTGGAGGTCCTGCAGAGATACACAGCTCAGATGGGATAATCTCTAGACAGAACAACCAGAGCAAATAATACTTTTACTCCTTACAACTAACTCTATTATCTAAAGACAACCAAAAGCAGCTTAGATTACTCTGCAGTGAGTCATGTAGACCAAAATGTATTATTTCGAGCCTTCAATAAAATTGCTTGTGCATAAAATGAAGCAAAAGTTTTTGAATAAGGTGTTGACATGAAGATTGGATACGTTTTGAAAAACCTTATATAATTAGATTCTTAAATTTACAGTAATGCACCCCTTTTTGTTGGTTTATGTTAGAAAATCCCATTGAAATACACTAGTTTGTGGCTCTATTGTCCAAAATAAGCAAACAGTGTGTCCTGCTTACATCAACATGCATGAATGCCGTTTTTTTATCAAATAGAAACATAGAGAGACATGGAAGTCTCTTATGATACCATACCACGACATTAGGACTTTTTTATACAACATAGACACTAAGTCGCTCTCATTCCATCCGTATAGTTAAAACATTTGTCGAGGATGCAGAGCTGATGTCGCTCTCCCTGCTCCATGGTCTCCTTCCCACTTGCATGCAATTCAGCCCAAAGGATTGTCCTCCATTCCCCTCCTTTCTCCCTCTGCCTTCAATCCCTTCATTCTCTACACATATCCTCTGCATGTCCCAGGAGTGCTCTCTGCGTGTATGCCCTTGTGTGCACAACCTTAAAAACATTTCTGATAGCGTTGATTTACTGGGTTGTGAATGGTCTTGTGTTCAGATTGAGAAGTGTTAAAATGGAGCAACGCAAGCTGAATGACCAAGCAAACTCACTAGTGGACCTTGCTAAGGTAAGATAGACTGTTACACTGTAACAGTTTGCTAAAGTCCTGTGAGTGGTCTCAATGCATGCTGTTTCACTCACCAAGTTTGTGTTTTTATCCAGACAAAGTCTACAGGTGTCAAATAAACAGACAGGCTTTACGTCTATGTTGTTTTGTCCATGAAACGAGTTTGTGGCTATGAAACGATAACCTCTTTATATTTTAAAGTTTAAAGGATTTTTCCCTTCGAAATTCTCACCACCAGAAACTACTTTTTTTTTTTTATCCAGTGTTAATTTTCATTTCATTCGCCTTTAGAGTCACCAAGAAATAGCGCACAATGCTCTGGGAGAGAGCAGGCAGGTTGCCAGCCTGACGCAGCACAAACAGCACAACCTGGGAAGGGAGACACACTGTGATCTGATGATTCAGCCTGAAATAAATCCTGAGGAGGGGGAAAGGGAGACCACTGTGACATTCAAAAGCACAACACAGTCAAAGCTGGACTCAGTCCAGCATTTCACGGAGAGTATTAGTTAATATTGCCTAATCATCTCATTCTCTTAAACAGCAGCCAGACTTGGGACAATTCATGGGGGGAAACTGGCTAATGGCCAGTGTAGCTAATTCTGGCCTGAGGTGTTGTTGTAGGAAGCCACAGCCACAAGAGGACAGTAAAGAGATTTCCTTTAAGGTTTCCTTCACAATGTGCAGCTGTTGAAGATAAATTGCCTCTGCAGTGCACGGTTAAAATCATCAGATCACAGTGCATCCCTTTAATTGATTTGCCCTGTACAGCCTGTTAACAATGCCCTTTGATTGCCTCATTCTCGTCATGCCTTCATGGTGTCAGCTGGCCGCTTTATTTTGTGCTTGAAATGAAGCCTTCCTAAAGAAAAAAAACCTTTCTTGCCACTTTTTTTTCCTGCAAACATTGCGGATCCTGCTTTCCTACAACAGTTTAATTTCTTTTACTTTAATAAGTTACAGGTAGGACATAATTAGTTCAGCTCTCTACCTATAAAGTTTCATGTAGTAAAAACTATAGTTTTTTGCAAAGTGTAGATTTTGTTTTACATTACTTTCATGTTACAGATACAAATTTCAATTTATTTTAACATAGTTTTAATATTTTGAATAAACAAAATAAAAAGTGAAATGAATATGATGCATGTGTATCACATTTTTGACAAGTAAAAATCTGGAATGTGTGGCATGCATTTGTAATAAACCGTCTTTACTCTTATAGCTCTTAAAAAAAAACTGCAACCAGCTGTGTGTACTGGTAGGTTTTCTGAGGCCTCGGCAGTTAAAACTTTTCTCAGAGAAATAGAGACTAAACAGCTTTGAACATCACCTGGAGGACTGCTCAGTCCACCATGCAAAAACAACAAACATTTGAGAAGATAAGAACATCCGTGACCATCTCCATAAAGGAGCAATTTTTGTTTGGGAAGAGCTCCAGAGACCCCCAGCTAAAGCTTGTGCACTCCACAATGATTGTGGCCTTTATAAACAAAGAAAATTCAAATGAAAGACGTGTTGAAAGCAAGCCAAACGTAGTAATATTTATAGTTCAAAGAGCAAACATATGGAAGAATGTCCAACAGAAATCCAAAAATGCAAATCCCCCTGGTGGCAACAACTTGCTTTTTCGCATGTTTGTCCTCATGAGGGAGAAGAAAGCTGGTTGAATGACACCTCTGTCATGGCCCGAGGGGGTCCGTATATCTTTAACTTGTAACTTTGAGAAGGGTGGTTGTAACCCTGCCACACAACACCTAAAAATGTGCTGACTGCTTTACAACATACGTCACTTCCCCCGTTTCTTATTTTCAACATGATAATATGACATTGTTACGCCACAATTAGATGAATTACCTCATCACTATTCATCCTTTACACAGCCACTGGAAACAGAAATGTACTTCAATCCAACTGCAGGCCACCAGGAGATCAAGATTTTACGACACTATGCGCTGGTGCTCATGGGAAAGTTGGTTTTCCTTCAGGCTAAACATTACCGCTTTTGTCCACAGTGGCACCAAAAATTTACCAAAACGGAAAGTTCTTTAGTATTTCTTTGAAGTACAGTGAACGCTACAATTAAATGTTACTATCAAATCACATTAATGTGATTTTTGCAAAGAAGTGTCAAAACTTGTATTCTGTAAATATACAAATCTGATAAAGAAATACCCTATTATCATTGGCACCTGTAATAATGCTCCAAAAGCAATATTTGAATCAAAGAGCTGGTTCTGTCACCTTAGCAGACTGAATAGAAATGCATGCAAAAAAAGGATGTTTAGCTTTTTAAATATATACCTCATATATACTTCCCTATCATGCACTACTGTATTTTGGTGGGTCATATGAAATCGGAGTGAAATACATTTAGGTTTATGGTTTTAAATGTAAACATTTGAAAAAGATTAGAGGGTATAAACACTTTTGCAAAACAATTTTTGGTGATTCACCCAAAAATATTTGAATAATTAGTTTCCATAGATGTCACTGAATAAAATAAAATAGTTTTTACTGACATACTTAATACTGTCAGGTTTTTTTTTTCCAGTCAACACTGCAATAAATAAACAACCGATTCCATCATCCCTGCCTTAAATCAGAAGAGGACACGGTAAGTGATGGATGACATTGCCTCTGGCCTGCCAAGGATTATTAGTTTAACACTGAATAATGCCTCAGAAACTATCCTCTGGCAGCTTCACTCTTAAGGCATTTCTAAAGTGTGAGTTTGTATTCCTTCAACTGCAAAATATATAGGATCAGGAGGAACAAGCTGCAAAAAGAGCAGTAAGCAATACCAGCAGGAACTAGCCGAATACACTTAATGTCACTCCTACGCACTGCTGTCATAGATGAAGATGTTAAGAATGGATAGTTAATTAACAGGAATTCCTCTTTACAAATATAAATATGTATAGTTTGCTCAAAAATAGCAAGGAGTTTAACTTTGAACTCTTTGCATTTATAAGATGAGACAGTAAATTAGCTTTTTGACATCAAACAGAATATGTGTGAAAATATCATATTTCAACATTTTTTAGCTAAATGTTTTTTAGACATAACCATGAAATGTCATGTCTGAAATGTGAAAGAACTGAAAACATACGGTTTAAGTGGACTTTATTTCAGGCTTTGTTTTTTTAGAGTATATTTTCACAATGCATTTATATATATATATATATATAAACATATATATATATATATATATATATATATATATATATACAGTTATTTTTTTTAAATTACTTGATAGCATTTTCTTTCCTAATTTTTGACAGGAGCGCCATATACTCTATATGTAATATAGAGTATATGGCGATATATACAATATATCGCAATATATACAATAAAAAACATTTTTATTTTTATTCATTTACATTATAACCGGCACAAGTTAGAAGTCGAAAATACTAATAAAAAAACTGGATGAAAGAATTATTGCATCAAGTGTGTTTCCTATTTGCGATTGCAGACGCAGAACATCATGTATGACTTGGTGTCAGACCTAAACGAGAGAGGAGAGGACATGGAGAAGAGGATTGCCTTGCTAGAGACAAAGCTGGAAACCCTACTGACTAACTTGCAAGCTCTGCCTGGACTCATCAGCCAGGTCATTAACCAGCAGCACAGGGACTTCCTGGAAGTGCAGCTCCAGCCTTATGACAAACACAGCCCTGAGCGCTCGCAGTCGGTGTCACGTAGGCGGTCTTCCTCTACGGCGCCGCCAACCTCCTCGGAGAGCAGCTAGAGTCACAACGGGGAATGCCTCCGCTCAAGACTTTTGCCATCATATGGCCAAGTTTCATTTACTGTAAAGCCTTACGGTTTCAATAAGTATGATCCAAATTCTGATTACAGAATCTGACTTCCTGGGAAAGATGCATTTTAGTGGATAACTTCATGCTGTTCTTATTTTTATTACCTCAAAAGATGATGTTATCCATGCTCTGGTGATAGACCACAAACATTGGCTCTTCCCTCATGAATAATAAAAGGCCTCCCTAGGCTCTGACAGGAACTCTAATCCGTCTCTATGCAGAGGTAGCCAGCTCTGGGTGTCAAGGTTAGCAGGTGTGAAACTATTGCACTAAAGTAGTGCTTCTCATGGATTTTCCACTGGCACTGGCTTGACTCAGTCGCAAACTATACGACTACCAGACAGAGAGTATGTCAGTGGTATGATGATGTAAATGTAAAAAGCTTGAAATGATGAAACAAACAAGTATGTTTTAGGTCAGAAAAAAAAAACAGCATCAACTATAGCAGTTTTTTTTTGCAGAGTGCCTCCTGCAAAATGACAGTTTTTTAGGTAGTGGGTGGGGGGGGTTGCACATAGTTTATTCCTAAACTCAATTGAATGCATCAAAAATCTGTACTTGCACTTAATTTTTAATAAATGCACTTCAATGCTGGCTGACATATGATCTAAAGATATATAACCCATTAGAACACTCATTTGGGCATGGGTTTATTGTTGTCAGTCCTCAGTTTGTAGTGTCGCTTAATCTGATTAGGTCCTGTTTGTTTTTTGTTTTTGTTTTTTTATTTCTTTACAAATGCATTCACTTAGACTTGTAGAGGTCTAGAGAAATGCACAAAATTATCATAAACAAAGGAAATCCACCCATGTCTTGCTGTGTCTCAAATTCTGTCCTTCTGCGTTATTTATGATCTCTCTCTCTTCCAAGCTGAGCAATGAAATATGCTGAAAAACAGCTGTAAACCCTATCTACCTTTTGAAGCTGAAGAAATACATATTTTTATATATTTTCATGAGGAGAAGCACACCTCTTACAATACATAAATGACAGGGAAAAAAGGTATATAATCAGAAAAAGCATACTTGGTAAATGGAGAAAGCTGAAAATTGAGAACATTTGTTTTTCAAAGCATATTAAAGGATAGGAAAATGTACAAATTAATTCAGCATAGAGCTCCACTGATGTAACCTTTTCAAGAATGAAGAAAATATAATGGTCACTCATGGAAGCTCGGCCAGCACCCAAAGATAAACAGACCAGATGTGCAGCCACAAACATTAACAACGTAGAAACCACTGAAAGATTCTGATGTATGCAACTTAAACGATAAAACAAATAAAAAATACCCAATTACATGGGCATGTGTCCTTTTTCTTTGTGTAACAGTTTGGAGACTTGAATAGATGAGTTATATGATCACCATGGAGCTTTTAATCCTTCTCTGTGAACACAGCACCAGAGACTAAAGAGCCCAAATTTGCTGTACTTTTTTCATAACTGGACGACCTGCCAGTAGGATTGAGAAGGTCTTGGGTTAGTAAAATCTTTTGTAAACTGCCTTTTTTGTATCGACACATGTGATCTTTGTGTAATAGTAATTTTTTATTATTATTTACAATGTGACAAAAAAGCAAAACCCGGAGAAATGGTTTAGAGGACAAATACTTCACTTTTCTGTAAGTTAAAGGATAGATGGACCAACTTAACTGCTACGTTTTGGATAACAACCAATTAAAATGCTTTTTCTTTGGCGCTTGCATACTTTTTGTTGGGATTTGATGTCTTACCCAAAGACACTTTAACGAGGGATCATGGTAAGCTGAAATTAAACTCAAAACATTCCATATAACCCAAAGCCCCCAGGTAATAATGAGTTACATTTAACTTTCATCAATCAAGTCCTGAGTTAAATCTGTGTCAATTTATCTTAACACTTTTACAATATGTTGGATTTGTGTTATGTGATGAGCCGATAGAAAGAAGTGCATATCTGGGAAGAAGTTGGAAAATGATGCTTGGTTTTAGAATGCTTTTTTTGTCCATTTCCATTCAACCCCCATTTTTTCTCATACAGCCTAAATAGTACTTTCCATCGGAAGTCACCTCATTAGTAAATAAAGTTTTTTTGTGTCTTTATAATCTTTGTATAAATTAAACTGCTAAGGGCCGTTGTAATTCTGCACAGATTCATTATTGTAAACATGGCATTTATGGGAGAGTGTAAAGAACAAAGCAATTTTTACAAGAAAGCCCGAAGCTTCATTTTGCGGTAACCACAGGCCATTAATCTGAAACAGGAAACAAACGGAATAAATTAAACTGTTATTCAAAAACCTTTAGTAAATTAGTTCATTAGATGAGATACAATATATAGAGTTATTAGGTACAAATGGACATTTTCAAGTCTTTTGTTTGGTTAATCATGAGGGTTTTCCACCTACAGCCAATGAAAAGAGCACATTCACAATTAGAAAAAAACATCAAACCATAAGAAAAAAAGCCTAAAGAAAAGTACCTGTATAAAAATTATTATTAAATTCCTTTTACTCTAGCAAACAACAGACTGAACAGATTTATATTGTCTGTTCATAGTCAATATACTCTGACTGAGTTTGAACAAAAATTTCTCTACATAGACTGGTATTCAATGCCCACAATATTTGCAGCTGAAAATAAACACTCAAATTCTTAACTAAAAATAAATATTCACTCTTTTTGGATTTGCATCTAAAAAAACGTTATCTCTTTCTCGTTCTTCTTCACAGTTTTGTATTATTACTACTTTGTGCTGATCTAGCATACAGTAAAATCCCAATAAGAGAAAGTAATATTCATAGCTTTTGCATACACAAAATGTGAGCAATTTCACAGTGTAAGAAAATTTCACAGGCTTAACAAAAGGGCAAACTTTGACAGTTTAAATGGTGAACACCATTGTGAATAGGTCAATTGTTTGCTCTCTGAGGCGCTACAAGTAAGAAAACATAAAGCATTCTGCTCAGAGAAAGAGTCTAATTATGTCAGCTAAGTGCAACTTTGGAACAAGATCATAGAAATAAATTTCCATGTGAGATCTTGTTTGTCCTGTCCTAAAAGTAAAATGAATTGAAACCTATTGCAGGTAGTCTGTTTTTGCAAAGATAAAATTTGATGCTGATGAACAATGCATAAGTAATGTTTATTAATACAGGAAGTGGTTTTTTTTAAATGAATGGCACTCTCAACCTTTTTTCACAAATAAGTTAAACGTTTCAAAAAATAAACATGTTTTGAAAAATCATTATTTTGCAAAGATAGACTTCGACCAACAACATTGCCCAAAAAATACCGTGTAAACTGGCAATAAATTATTTGGTAAAGGTAAAACGTGTCCTTGGATAATGAAAATGATCAGTTCAGTATAAAAATCAAAATGAAATTTATGAAAATATAAACATGTTATGCAAAGCTTGAGTCATTATTTGAAAGCTGAAGAGGCCTTACTACAAAAATTTAAAGAAACAATCAAATCAATCAAAAATACAAAAAAAGGAACATTAATGAACAATACACCGAAATGTTAGGTTTTGTATGTTAGATAAATTGGTGCACACATTTTAAATATTTGAAATAATTCTAACCAGTGACAGCAGCTCAAAAAATAACCAAAAAGATTATTTCTAACTAATGTTCTGTAAGTCAAAACTCTGGGTAAAGCGCGGCTTTCACAGTCTTGGATATCGCGAGATGTCCCGTTAACCACCGTACAGTCGCGTTTCTGTGGCGTGTGCTTGCTAAACTTTGCTAAAACGGCTAAGCGTTGCCAAATAAGTTGTAGAAATTCTACAAATAATTAATTTAACGTCAATTGGGAACCGGACACTAAACCATAATGAGTATACTCGCAAAAATAGCGGAGATAGAAAATGAGGTAAGGTGAACCAGATGGAAACGTTTGAGATGATCACGTTTTAGCTAACGCCATGGTTTTAGCACTAGCATAAATATGCTAACGCCAGCCCGGCTTTTCATGCCATTCAAAAATTTAACGTTTATATTTATATCGTTTTTTATTCCTTTTGGATTATAACAACACGGAGCTACCGAGATTGATATTCAAATGAACTTTGATTTAACTAAAGCGAGAATTCATAATTTAAGTGTAAAAGCTGAGAGAAAGGCAGAATTATTCATTATGTTTTTATTAACTTTAACTAGTGAACCGAGGTGATAACACAGTAATGCAAAACAAAGAGTTACCGATTTCACATCAATATTTGACTTAAGTTTTATGTTTATATATCCTTTGAGATTATTATACAATCTGTTAAGTATTATATATTTACATGTGTACATTATTTAAAAAAGTACTTAAATGCCTAGTTTTACTACACTTTTTACTTAAGTAATAAAAAGTTTTGGTACTGATGCTTGGGTAAAATTTCTGGATAATCAACCCACTGTGAATAATGAAATTTATGTCAAACAGGCTTTAACTAAAAAATGCACAAGTCAAAAACAGAGAGCTTGTGATAAAATAAATCTTGTCTGTAGCTTTGTTGTTTTATGTTATTTTCTACCAGCTGAGCCCATTGTCTGTTGGCGGTCAAGTGAATTAGACCCCAGATTGATGTTAAAAGTATATATCGATATGTCTTTCCTAATGTAGGTATTAGTTTTATCTTTAAAATAATATAAAAATGTATTTCTTCTTCTTGAAAAGGCTCCTTTTGCAGTTTTTTGTTTTAATTTGTTCATGTTAGTTCCAAAAATGCCATGGTATTTACTGAATAAATCAGACATTGTGATCAGTTACTCCATTCTTAAGTAGCAGTGAATAATTTCTTGGACGTCTTCTTGCTTGAGTAAAAAAAAAGTTAAAACATTTCCAATTTTACTTCACTTCTTTAATGAGGGAAAAAACACGCCTCCTGACAGGATCTCTCTTGTAATGTTACAAACTTATAAATCACTTGGATTCTTCTTTTGGTTCAATGATAAGATGAATCTCGTTTAACGGGTGTCACTGCTTCCTGCAGATGGCCAGGACGCAGAAGAACAAAGCCACGGCTCACCACTTGGGTCTGCTAAAAGCACGCTTAGCGAAGCTGAGGAGGGAACTGATCACACCGAAAGGAGGCAGCGGTGGTGCAACAGGGGAAGGTAGCCTAAACACTAGTGTTAGTCCAAGTACTGCTCTATTTTGGGTTTACTTTCTTGTGTATAAAACTCACTTACAAACATTAAAATATAGTTAGATTTTAGGAACAGTAACAAATATTTTCATGTTCTTCTTTCAGGCTTTGATGTGGCAAAAACTGGTGATGCAAGAGTGGGTTTTGTTGGTTTCCCATCTGTAGGAAAGTCCACCCTGCTCAGCAATCTTGCCGGTGTGTACTCAGAAGTTGCAGCGTACGAGTTTACCACTCTTACAACAGTGCCCGGAGTCATCCGGTATAAAGGTGCCAAAATCCAGGTACAAAGACTGACTCTATGATTTGGGAATGTATTATAGGTGTTTCAATCTGATATCAGCCAAAAAATAGAAATTAATATTGAATTAAATCGTCTTGCATCTCAAATCTCCAATAACGACACTCTATTCCAGCAGCAGGTATCCGCTATGCGGAAGCCTATAATTTACTATTGTTGTGAAGAGCTGTTCTCCATTCTAGTAGTATTTCGTATTCAAGCCCTTTTTAACATTTTAGACTACAAAAGCAATGTGTAAATATGCTTTATTTATGCCATTACAAAATCTGGTCATTATCGGTATTGGGCAATACTGATGACTGCAATAGTGGTATCATATTGAAAGCTTAAAACTTGTATCGGGACACTGCTGAAATGTATAACAAAGTCTGTTTAAGTTTGAATAGTTCCTTTAATATATTTTTTTATTGTTACTTTATAGCTTTTGGATCTCCCTGGAATCATTGAGGGAGCTAAAGATGGCAAGGGTAGAGGCAGGCAGGTCATTGCAGGTAATGTTGAAGTTATTGATATAATTGGAAAACATTAAACAACATAAGGATACTAGATTAGTGCTGTTAAAGTTTACCTGTGCTAATGTCGATTAATGCTAAAAAAAAATTAATATTAGCAACATTTTCTACACAGGCTGTAAAGAATGCAAATTGTGGAAAAAAACATACGTTTCCAGACTTTTTTCTGTGATCTATAATTCTTCTTTCGAGTTTAAGATTGTTTGCAAGTTTAGTGTTTAAAGCCCCTTTTTTGGAGACATATCTTCTGTGAATACACAATAAAATGGGGAAAAATGCCATTTTAAATTAGAAAATGTGTTCCAAGATGTCACAAAAGATTTACATTTATACCATAAAGCAGGATCTTTTGTAAGCTTGGTTTGTCTTTTCAAAACAAGTATAAGTGTGTGTTTCATTTAATAAGAAGTTAATTTAAGCAAATACTAAAGTCTTACAGTTATTCAAATTTAACATAAAGAGACAATTGTGTTATTTTAATCTTTTTAACTGTATCAACTGCTTAAATGCTTATCAGTATTCCCTCATCTATGGTACTAGATTTGTTTTGTTTTGCTCTCTCCTTTTCGTTCTCAGTGGCTCGAACCTGCAATCTAATCCTGATAGTGCTTGATGTGTTAAAGCCTCTCCTTCATAAGGGGCTAATAGAACATGAGCTGGAGGGCTTTGGCATTCGACTTAACAAGCAACCGCCCAACATTGGCTTCAAGAAGAAGGACAAAGGAGGCATCAACTTTACTGCTACAGTATGTCTCACACTGCATGATTTTGAGGATGGTTGCTTTTCTTCGTGTTACAGTTTATTGAAGTTGATTATCAACAAAAAAATCTGAAATTCAATGTCTGCCAATACGTTACAGCAGTGTAGAGGCAGTGTTAGAAAGCTAGTTTGCAAAAGTGTATATGATAAATGCTAAATTAAACACATAAATAACTGTCTGTGTGAAACTTTAAATAGAAAGTAAACATTTGCAGAGCAAAAAGAGGTTTTAAATAAATGTAATTTGAAAAATGTCCACAGTAGTAGAAATACAATTACATCAGGGCATGTATATAGATCTTTTTTCTATTAAAGTTAGAAATCTTAATTAGATGATTAGCTTGTGTATGTTAAACCAAGACATTCAATGCTGGTGAAATTTAAAAATAACATAAATTGAAAGAAAAATTAACTAAAATGGGCAATGATTAGTATTTGTATGCTTACCGTATTAGATTTTCTTGTGTTTTACAAAATGTTACTGTTTTGGTACATGTTTGTGTGGTATTATGATTTGCTTTTTGTAATTGTTTTTTATTTATCCAAGTCAATGCAGGATTTGCAAGGAATTCTTTAAATAAGATTGAAAACGCCTGCTTGGGATTGGCTGGTAGCGTTTATTAACATAACAATGTGAAATCCTTAAAACCTTTTAGTAGTGCCTTCATTCAACAACAGTGTCTACAGTCATGCATTCAAAGGTTTTGCTGTAATACTGACTGCTACAGGAGATTCTTCCTGCCCACATTCAACTACTTTTACCACAATGCTTTGAAGAACCTTAGAATAAGTTACACATTATTTAGTTTCCTTATTAAATCAAATAAAAAATAAATACCATAAAATAAATTGTATGGTATTAATGAGGTCTTTTAAAAAATATATATATAATAATAATAATAATAAGTTTTATCAAGTTGCAAGTGCAGACACAGAGCAAGCATGAGCCAGAATGCAGATTGCACTGCACACACTTTTATGTGAGCTCACATCAGTCTCACTACGTTCTCAATGCAGACTTCTATTGCAATTCAGCCTTTATTGTTGCACTTTTGGTTTGATGTGGTATTGGTGAGGCTTTTATACTTGACATCTTAATAGGGGATGACATAAATACTTGTACAGACAGAGGTAGTTTGTGGAATCCACAAAGGTGCAGGAATCATTTGAAAATAAAATAAAAATAACGGCGTGCAAGGCCATTGCGCTGAGGAAAGGACAGCAGTATTGATCAATGGGTAAACCATAACCGTAGCTTTACTTACAAAGATCTCAGGGTCTTTGTGCCGTTAACCACAAATTGAGAATGTTTTTATTCTGCATCTTTTCCTTTTTCTCTGTCAAAAGTGTGCTCAAAGTGAGCTCGATGGCGAAACGGTTAAGACCATCCTGGCAGAGTACAAGATCCACAACGCCGACATCACCCTGCGCGGCGACGTCACAGCTGATGACCTCATCGATGTGGTGGAGGGGAATCGGTAAGCTGCCGAAGCACGCACTCCCATCGTTCGTCTCCCTGGGTGTGGCTTGCTGCTATCTGAAAATGAAATGTCCACCGATTCCTCTACAGCAGTGGAGAGGCATCGTAGAGTCCATGTGAGATCTTTGCTCTCTTTAAAATCTAGTTCGCAAGAAAGGATTATGTGATAAATGCTGAATCAAGCACATCAAGAAAACTATAATGAGGGCACAAATTAAGAGGCATGTTTGTCTTTTGGTCAGTATTCAGTGATATCTTTTACATATCTTTTTTTTTTTTTTTGTAGTTAGATGTTAGAACTTTCTTCTAATAGGTCAGGTTTAGCAAAACAATAAATAAAATTATTACAGTGTTCCCCAGTAAGTATATGGGTAAAAGAAGAAAACATCTTAGAATAAAGTCAGTGCAGTCAGTTTAAATCAGTGCATGTTAAAGTAACTCAGTATGGAACCTGTGTAAGAAAAAGAAGGTAAGTCGGTATTTCACATGGGTTGTTTAATTTTAGCTTGGCTCTATTAAATCATAAAGACACAGTGTGATGTGTTACATCTTGCGGTTGGCTAAAAAAAAATAGCATCAAACTCTGCTTCAAATCATTGCTTGACTGGAACGCATTTAAGCCTTTTTTTTTTTTCTCCCTTGTCAAATTTGATTCAATTTGATTTCAGAGGCAAGTTCTTACTCACTCCCATCATTTCTCATCAGAGTCTACATCCCGTGCATATATGTGCTGAACAAAATCGATCAGATCTCCATCGAGGAGCTGGACATCATCTACAAGGTCCCTCACTGCGTCCCCATCTCTGCTCACCACCGCTGGAACTTTGACGACCTACTGGAGAAGATGTGGGACTACTTGAAGCTCGTTCGCATGTAAGAGTGGATTCATTTGTTGGGTTATGTTTATTTTTCTGTTGGAGCTCTAATAAAAAGAAATGGTTTGTATATTAAATTCACAGCTACACCAAACCCAAAGGTCAACTTCCTGATTACACATCTCCCGTCGTACTTCCTGACGGACGAACTGCAGTCGAGGATTTCTGCTTAAAGATTCACAAAAATCTCATCAAAGAATTAAAGTAGTAAGTACTTAAGAGATTGCTTCAGGTTTTAGACGTTATATACTTGGTGTAGTAAAAATATCTTGGGATCTTTGTGAAGACCAGTCAGATAAATGTCAAGTAATTCGTTTGTTTTATACTAGATTACGAAGAATTTAATCTAGTAAGCAAAACATTTATCTTAGAGTATATAACTAAACCCACCGTCAAAGTGAACATGTACAGATCTTTAAATATAAAACTGGCTAAATGGAATATAATGTCAAAATTCTTGTGACAGTTACCTTTTTTTTTTTAATTTAAAGAGATCTTTATCCTTCACAGCTTGGAGCGGTCATATTAACGCCGCCTGAGTCAGCCTGAGATCTGGCATCTGTACAATAGCACAGTTAGATTAATGATGATTCTGCAGAGGCATTTTACATGCAGAGCAGTTTTAAGATTTGCACATCCCACCAACCAACAGCAGCTGCTCTTAATCCAGCCCCGCATCCTGCATTGCATTGCATTTGTGCACGTTCTTTTTCCTCTGTTCTGTCG
The DNA here is from genome assembly GCA_032876305.1 of Orestias chungarensis. Taxonomy (NCBI): domain Eukaryota; kingdom Metazoa; phylum Chordata; class Actinopteri; order Cyprinodontiformes; family Cyprinodontidae; genus Orestias; species Orestias chungarensis. Next base: position 7,042,386 of record JAVLVB010000002.1, read on the forward strand.
TCAGATCAGTGGCTTAAAACATGCAGGTGTCTGTTGAATTTTCATGTACAAACATTTATGATCCAGAACAAAATCATTGTAAAAAAAATTTTAAAATAAAACTCCTACAGGAGTTTTATTTTAAATTAATCACTGGTACTTTTCTGATAATGTCAGGACATCTGAGTTTAGTTTCATACCCAAAACGAGGTTTTACCAGTATCTCTTAATGGGTGAGCCAGAGCTATCAATCACTCTGTGTTAGTGTTTCAGAGCATTAAACGTTCTCAGGGGAGAAGAAGAGTCGAGCAGTGACACATTCAGTTAAAGGGATTTTCTTCCTTGAACAAAAAAAAATGCTTTCGGTCATGTCACTCTGTGCTAAGTTGATGGATTTAAATGTTTTTCTCTTTTTCTTCCAGCGCACTTGTGTGGGGCTCATCTGTGAAACACAACCCCCAGAAAGTGGGGAAAGACCACGTTATGGAAGATGAAGATGTTATCCAGTTGGTGAAAAAGTGAACTGGGTGTAGAATCACTGCATGGCTTGGCAAACCTCACCAGATGTGTCAATTACAAACACCTCCGTCATGTGGTCGAATCGTTTGCTTCATTGTTTCGTAGTGACAACATGTCACATTTGGAAGTACCCACCATACCAAACACCATAAATAGTTCATATTGAATGTTGGTTATGGCTTGCATTAAGAACCTGAAGCTGTACAATAAAGATCTAAATATACAATTAAATGTGTCTTTTCTTCTTATTTCATAATTTTTTTAGTTCTGAATTATCAAATCACTTAAAGTTGCATCTAATTTAAGACTAAAGCGTCACAGCAATGTGACGTGAATCTCCGGTGGCTGCGAACATTTCAGTCTGGCTTAGGAAGTAAAAAAATTATAATAAAATGCTTGTTTAAAAGCACAATTGATTTATGTGACATTGATGATGAAGACAGTTATTTAGACTGGTTGTACCGCTCCTCACCCCCTCCTCGGGTACAGCCACTCAGGTTAATCAGTTCATTTGCTCAAATGCTTTCTTGGGGGTCGTCAGATGCAGGCAGTTTGGAAGTAAAAAAAAAAACTGAAAGCAAAATTGAGCTTTTATTATCAGCCGTGGTTGCTTTTGGTCGGGACTTCAGTTAGTATGCAGCACGCACTGGCGAAGGGTGGAGAAGCCATGTTGTCTCTTCAGATAGAAGTCAGAGAAGTCAGTCGCTTCAGTGCATACAAAGGCAAGCAGTGCTGCAGACAGAAAATATTGTCTATTTTTTATTACATTAAATGAAAAACTTAATACAAGACTAAATCAACATGAATAAATGAATGTGATAAATGTATATATTCTAGCGGTGAATTCAGTGACTACAGAAGAACATTAACCAGTGACCAGATCTCGTGATGGACTTTTTTTGTATTTCCTTAAATAAATAAATTCAAACAAATATATACATGTATATTTAGCCTGATCTTTTTTATGTTAACTTGAAAAGGAGGCAAGATCTAGGCTTCATGGACTATAAAAGAATAATGTTGATTTATTGAGGATATATGAACTACCAATATGGACAATAATGCATCAAACACACAAAAGCAATATAAAGCAGATTTGTAACCCTTATTTACCACTGGATTTAACACTGGAAGTGCAAAATATTTAGTTTTCTGGAAAGAAAGGACAAGACAAATTTGCAAAATCTGAAATCGTCTATATGGTTAACATGTTGGAAAGCAATGTCCGGAGACAACAGTGTTTGAATGTCAATGCACAAGAGAAAAATGGCAATTTTAATATAAACCAAAGGTAAAAGGAAAAAAGGTAGATATATTTGTTTTATATTTAACTGAATCTAACTAACTAGCGGCTTTTAGTAAAAGCTGCAGTGGTTGAAGGTGATGTCTACTGTCCAGCAACAGCAGGATCAGCCCTCCCCAAACACCGCTTCTACCCAACTCCCCCTTTTGCCCTGTAAATTATAGCAGCACTTTAGCTAATGAAAGAGTTGAGGACTGGGCACTAATAAAAGCCATTAAGTGAATAAAGCACTTCCCCCTCTAACAAAATTAAAGAATCCACCCATTTGGAGAAGGCGGACTATGTATTAATATTTATGAAATGCGGAACCGGCTGCCCCCTCCTACCCTAAACTCCACCAACCCCTTATCCAATCCCAGATTGACCAAGTCTTCATTGCCATAGGACCTATCCCAAGAGAATGTCACCAACCCCTCCTAGCTTAAAGGAGGGGCACAGGAGATGGAGACTTGAAGGCTGCTGAGGACGAAGTCAGAACAGTCTTTCACAAGTAGAGCAAGCTGGAAGACCCCAAGACACTACCCACATCGACCAGACATCTTCATCACCCAACAGCAACCTGAGGCCAAGGAACAGAAAGGTGGGTTTCTTGGATAGAAGTTGTTTGGAAAAATTGAAAGTAGGTTAAGAATATTTTATTTAGAGTGAATCCTACAAAGGCGACCAGGTTGAAGGCTTTGACCTTCAGTCAGAGGAACATTTAACATTTGGTTTGTGTTTTCTAACGTTCAAAATCAAGATTTGTAGATGATTTGGTTGCTGTTCCTGAAAAAGTCTCTGTCAGGACGTCTCTACAAAAATTTGGAAAAAGCAAGGTAAGAAGGCATATTCATGTATCATAATCATCAGCACGTTAAAACCATCCCATCAACTTTACCTCAATAAAACATGCTCATCCTGAGAATCGTCCACCGCCATCTTCCACCTTCCTCAAAAAAAAATCGCTCCAACTCCTACGCCATTCGGTCCCTACAACTTGCGAGTCTTTCCTGGCTGCATTGATATTCATTTATCATTTCATCCCACAAAGTGGTTCAGTTGCCGGATCTCTAAGTTGATTATCGCCGCACGCTTTCTCATTTGAGTAAGACTTCCCCAGGGAGCTGAAAGGGACTCAGGATGAGGTAACAAGATTGACAAACCTTTTGGGGGAAATGACTCCCTTAGCTTGATGGTATCTTGACTCTTGACATTGCACCCACAGGCCGATAACAAGGTTAGCACTGAAATGTAAGATGGGTCGTATCTTCGCGTTGAGGAGATGGTCAATGTCCGCAAATAGACTGCAGAGATATCTCTATAATTCTGGAGGTCAGTGGGGCACCGAGGCTCTTTTAGAGTCAATCACAAGATAAATTCAAGGGTCTGGGCTACTTAAAGACGCAATAAGTCGTAGTCAGATCGCCCTAACTCAGTTTTCATTGATCAGTCTGAAAATACCTACTTTTCTTCTAAAAAAAGCAAGCTGGAGAATCTTGGGCCATTTGCTCACGTCATTCTGGGAATTATTTTAAAATTTGTAAGGCGTATTTCCAAAATTTGGTCTCACATTTTTGTTTTTGTTTCGACGAGTCTCAGAGATTTGGACGAGAAGGGCGAGAAGGGTGGGGTTTGACGCAGTTTGTGCGCAGGAAGGGTGTTGCCCCTTTTTTCCGCAGTGAGCACGACCAGTGACTAATCTTTCTTTTATTTTTCTGAAGACGTTTTTAAAGGTGGAATCCGAACATAACAAAAGGTTTTAGCCAATCAAACAACAAAATTGGGCCGTAACTCTATCTCTGTAAGAACTGTTTGACTTTTACTTAGCATAAGCTTCTGAATTGAGTGAGCCTTCTATAGGAACCAGAACAAAAATCACAAAGTATATATATTTTTTTTTTACTATTTTGTACTTTTAATGCTGAATGAATGAATGAATTAAACAATCTTTACTGCCGCAAGGCAACAATCTGCAGAGTACCACCTGGGCAACGTGTCTAGGCTTTTCTTGTCTTCGCCCAAGACCCCATTGTGCTTGATCTAACCATGCAGTGCATCCTGTGTCCATGGTTGTGCCAAGCACCTTGGAGGCTTGTGAGCACAATCTACACTCTTCTCCAAAGCCAAGGTATCAAAACAATTTCCACATTTTCAGTTCCACATTTTCTCAGGGTGAAAACATATAAAAGGGAATGAAGGTCTGATAAATGCCATCCACTAAATAAAAATATATTTCTGACTATGGTATTTCAGTGTCTTACTTTTTTAATAATGCACAATAAATTGTAAATGTTTTACTAATAAATGAGAACTAAACGCTACCTGTGTCTTACTTTTTATGAATTAATACATGGGGTGTCAGGGGTCAAGCATTCATACAGATAAAGCTGTCAGTATGTACAAGCTGGATGGCCAAAATGTGTCCTTTTTATCGAAACGATCAATTACAGTAAGTGCTCGGTGGCTTTTAACTCTGCCCAATAATTTCAGTCCATAGAGGTTATACATTAAAACAATCTGTCACCTTTCGGGAACGCAGATGCGTCACAGATCTGTAAATCAAACCAACGGACATGCTGCACAAAGCCAGAAACACACAAGTGCTCAGGACTAGTTCATATCCCTAAAATAATTACATTACTATCTCCTTGGCTTAAATTCAGTCATTGTTGTCTAATTAGGACTGATGCACTGAAACAATAAATTTCATTTGTAAAAACCAGACTCCTTCTTTCTTCATGTCTCTTTTTATAATCAGTTCATATTTTGCCTATTCTTCTTTTGTTTGTGTCTTTAAAGGGAACGACAAACATTTACTATTGAAGTTGAAAAATCATCTAAATTATTACAGTAATAAATCACCACCTTTGCACTATAAATGGTGGAATCTTTAAAGGACAAACATTCTGCAATAAATCTGTAACATGAAAGTGTTTCAAAGGTTCATCAACATTTTTTACAGGAATAAAAATAGTTGACATCATCAAAGCTTCACATACTTTTTTTTTTCAAACCATATTTACTCAGCTATATTTTTTGTCTTGTTTTTCAGATGCCCTATTCTGAAGGTCATATTGAGAACATTGCAACAGTTGCTTAAAACTGAGAAGACTATAGACTAGCTTTTATTTTTTCAATCAGAAAATTAGGTCATGACTGTATTATTTGTAATTACTATCTTGCTTGTGTGACTTGTTAAGATATCTTTCTGAAAATAAAACCAATAAAACTGCTGCAGCTTTTAGAGGTCCAGAAAACACATATGGCTCAGTTGAATATATGATATATAATCTATCTATAATATATATCACCTCTTTTCTGTGTGCTTGGAAAGACGCTGGTCCATAAATAAAAATTCTACTTTTATATTAACATTAGTTTGAGTATAGAACATAAGATATGGAAATATAATGAGGTTTTATATTAAAACATCAATACACAGCTTGTTCAACCTTGGTGAAATGTAAAAAATAATAAAGAAAGAGGGATTGAAAAGTTAGATCAATAGATAAAAATATATTTGTATGGGTGAAAAAAGATCGCTGCACACTGAATGACGATTTGAGACATTCCTGTTCCCAAATTAATTTCTTTGAATTTCCCGATGAATGAATGAATTAAATCATCAGTTAAAAGATACAAGAAAAAAAAATGAACCATATAAAGCTAAGAATAAAATTACACAGCATAAAAAGCAGTAATTATATGAAAACATTATAAGTACTTTTTGATCAAAAAAGGGAGAAAAAACCAAACTAAACCCATGATTATAAAGCCAGCACTATCAATATTTATACAATTTATTAATAAATATGATTTAACATATCCATACATATCATTTATAGTTTATATATAAAGAATCAATCGTGTTTAAAGCACAGTAAATAACCCCAAACATCCCCTCTGCATCAAAATCATACAGTTTAAATATTAACAAGTTGTTTATTTACTTTATTTTAAGTGTTTTTCTATATTAATTAAACAGAAATTGAATTATATTTGTGCTCCTTTTATAATCCGTTTCCAAACTGTTCCTTAGAGTTGCTACTAGAAGTGTAGATCCCACACATATCTCCACCTCGCACTCTCTTTACATTTGCTTTGTATTTTTTTAGTAATACACTAAATATTCCAATTTAGTCAAGAATTAAAAATGTTAACCCTAAAAGTTTGTACGCTTCATAACTATGACTAAAAATATACTTTTTATAATTATTTTTGCTGACCTTGTGTAATAAACGATTCTAATCAAAACAAACAATAGATCTAACATGAAATGCTTTAAACATAAATACACCAGGCTTTTTTTTAAATGAGAATATCAGCAGCAAATTATTTTTGGCTGTGTTTTTTCAGTAAAATCATGAAGCATCTCTCCGTACTTCCTCTCCGACCTTTCACCCAGACAGGAAGCATGAGATTTAAACATTATCCTATTACACTGGACTGCATTAGTTTAACAGAGACGACGCTGACTGTCCTTTTCTCTGGCAGGATGATCTATCAAACCTGCATTTAAGATGAAAGGTTGAAACGGACACAAAAAGTTGATCTGGTTGATCAAAATTCAACCTTTTTTCAATTGGTTACTAATAAAAGTTTTTTTGTTATTTTCAATAGAAAGATATTTACAGGCTCAAAAATATACACACAGTTAACAATAGCAAACATGTTTTATTGGGTTATGATTTTCACAGTTTTGGTGAACTATGGTGGATGTTACTTAAAACATGCATTTAAATTGCAATACATCAGAATTTTCACATATCTTACATTAAATTTATTTAAGAAGCAGGACAAGCCTCACCACTGGAGTGAAATGAATAGATTTAGAATCACTGTCACAAAAAAAAAGGAGGAGACTGTAATTACAATGACACTGAAGATTCGCTCAGATCCATTGACCACACAAATCGAGTACAAGATGGATGTTTGTGCCAGTTTAACAGGCTGTAAACGGTTTATTTAGGCAAGGTTTAAGTCCACAGCGTGTGGTTCAGTTTGTACATTCATTATAGACCCAGCATACAGCTCATTATGAACCCTAAAATGAAGGACACTGCCGTTTCAGTAGGACTTATACTGAGAAAGAAAACGGTTACTTTTTTTATTTTATTTTTTAAACAAATGTGGTAGATCTACAGTAAAGGAGAAAACAATGTAACTAAAAGTGCAAACAAACCAAACTGATTAACAGAAAGAAAAATAATAATAATAATAATAATACGGACGGGTAGTCACGTGGCACGGTCTAAGCAGGGCACTGCTCTGTGTGTTTCTGTACAACTTCCTTACTACTAGGACATTAGTACCTTTGCCAATGAGGATTTAAACGGTTATCGTAAGACACTATGCCTCTAATGCTGAAAGACAGCAATCAGAAGGCTGGTAGCTTTTCAACACTGATGACTACAAACGCCTGTTTGTTTTTTATTCCAAATGTAAAAAAAAGCCATATTTTTTTGTTTCTTATAATGATCCTTGATCCTCTTTTTATCAGTCTTGTAACACTATTGTTCTGCAAAAAAAAATCATCATCCATGAAATGTAGAAAAAAGTTTCCTAGAGCAACCACAGTTTATCAGGCAGTGGGTTCATTTGGCCAAGGCCTGGCATTTGTGATGAAAGTCCACCAGGATTTAGTCAGTCACCCTTCTGTGTCAAAGTCAAGTCAAATCACATGACTTTCCATAGATCTTTGAGGAACACAAAATAATTATCAAGAGTGCTTTGGCAAAAGCCTTTTAAATTGGAAGGTTGGGAGAATCTTATATACACATGACATTAGCTGGCTAACAAAACAAGGATAGTAACGTCGGCCATCACATTCCGTCTGCCTCATTCACGGCTTCAACAGACCGAAATGTGTCTGCAGGTCAGACTACAAACTAAATTTGTAGCTGTTCCCTAAAAACGTGTTGTTGAAGGGCCTCAAACAGACTTGAGGGAATTCACTTTGGTTGACTTCCATCAAGCATAGATGTGACCTGGACCACCAGTGTGGGTGTTGTCAGCTCCCATGCGCTCCTGGCTCTGCTGACGGTTGGAGTCGCTGGACTTAATGGTGCTGGTGTAGTCATAAATCCCAACCTCCAAGTTCTTGGCCCTCAAGGCAGCAGTATGCAGTTTCTCTAGGAAGTCTGGCATACCTGGCAGGGAGAACAAAAGCAATTTTACTCAGGAAAGGGAGGATATATATACAACTAAACAACTGCGTCACAGCAAATACTGAAAAATGAAGAAACAAACCAAAAGGACCCTCCAACATAATTAATAAACATATAGGGTTCCTATAAATTCACAATTTCAAACAATTTCAGAAGTTAAACTTTTAAGAAATGTTTTTCTTTTTCCATTTCTGAATAATTTCTGATATAAATAGAATTTATGTAAAATATGGTTCGGTTTTTCTTAAAAAAACAAATCTTTAATGTTCGGCATCGTCGCTTTTAAACCATTCCAAACTTGCACCAAGCCATTGTGTTACATGGGTGACAACCAACCGTTAAACTGATCGCTGTATAAATGTGGCACTAATTAAATGCGTAATTGCATAATAAAATATTTAAGGAATTTATACGATTATTTATATTCTAAGCATATCTGATCCTCTTATTATTTTGGGAGATCTAAGGCTTTTTTCTTGTGCTTACCGTTTATTTACATCATCACACCTATGGATTATTATTATAATATCAAGCCACGTCTCAGTAGAGGATTACTGGCAAAAGGATTTCTTACAGAAAACAATGAGACACTACTTGTGATCTTGGCTGGGCTGGTAGGAAAACTTACCAAATTGAATGAGCAGTTTGGGTTAATAATTAATATTTTCTATTTTTTTGGTAGAAGTAACAATTTAATTTCAAGAGAACAGAATAATTTAGAAGCATCGATGCTTTCTGTTTTAATCCTGGAGACCCCTAAAACCTACATTGTCAGAACCCTGTAGTGATCTCAGCTCACAATGTGACATTTTTGTACATTAAACATATTTTAATTTTAATCTCTACTCGTTGAACAAGAGCTATAAAAATGTATGAACCTTGATGAATATAAGCCATGAAAACAGAGCTTACCACTAGACACCATCCAGCTCACACAGTAACGAGGAAAGACCGTCTGTGGATCATCACTGTAGGTCAGCAAGTAATCAAACCCATTCTGTGTGGGGGGAAAAAAATAACTCCTTAAACTTAAAACATACATTTTTGCAAACTTTAAGTTTCTTGAGATTGATTACAAACCTCATCAAATGACTTATGAGGGCGAATGACCATCTTTGACTGGTAAGCGTGGACCCTCACAAATTCTTGAGTCTCTGGGACTCTGGGATGCTGTACAGCTCTACAAAAAACATGGAACAAGTTAGTAGACACACATAATTTAGTTTATTTGTATTTCTTAATGTACAAAAATACCAATTTCAAACTAAAAGCAAAGATCTTGAATTCCCACCTGGATACCAAGATCATCATATTATTTTCCAGGTCAACATCATACCGCCGCACGTAAACATAGTCCCTCGAATACATTGGATACTGTTAAGGAACATAAAAAAAATAAAACATTATAAACACCTGCAGCTGCGGTCACATCTACTTTAACAAGGAAAATTCGAATAATTGTTTGTAAGAAAAGGGGAAAAATAACCTGGGAAAATTCATATTGCCATAAACAGCAAATAATAAACATTGTACTTACTGGAAAGTGTGTCGCCCAATGCACAACTTCTGAGCCTGTGTTGGCATCTCTATCAACAACTTCAAGCTTGATGACCAATGAATCCCACTTCTTCCTGTACTCGGTGTCCAACTGAGGGAAAGGGGAAAATGTGAGTAAATATAGCACAAGCAGTTACAGTTTAAAATAGTTTCTGTGCTTCGCGTGGCGGAGCAGAAGGTTGTGAAAGTCCTTATCTAAAGTGCAAACACGTCATTTCATAAACAAACCAACAACACAACATACACATACATTTTACTAAAATGGTTTTCTTGTTATGTTGCAAAACATGAGGCGGTAATAAGCAATTCTGGGCATCTACACTTCAAAAATCCTCACAATCCCAGGTCTAAAATTAACACTTTTATAAATAAATAAAAATTTTAAACCTTGTGGACCACAAAACTAACAAAGGTTCCCCTAGTTGGATTTTAGTATCTGTATAACCCACAATTAATGAAACAAAGCAAGTGGAAAATTGCTACCAATTCAGCTGTCATAAAGGGATACTTTGTTGCTTTCTCACATCTGGACTAACATGAACTAGGATGATCTATGATGAAATTAAAAGACCAAAAGCTAGGGGTGTCGGATGCAATTGTTTTTTTTTTACTTTCAATATGATTCTTATATTTTAGCCTTCTTTTATTCCAGATACCGATATTGACACAACATGATATCAGCATGTATAATACAAACTTTTAGTAACTTTGGAGAGTTAATGTTAAAAAAGGCTTAATTAAGTGAGCTAACTCAGAAAACAATAGATAAGAACAACTCTTATCAGTATATCAGTTAAGAACTGATCCATTATTTATTCATCAATGGGTTACATAAATAATAAACTCTAGAAAGAAGGTTGTAATGTTGAATAAAACACATGACAAGTTTCATAAAGTTGGTGTGGATCAAATGCTGGAACGGACTGGACTGCTTGTGTTAAGAGTGCCGATATAGGAGATTTTAGATGTAGGCCAACTGAATCCGATATTCATTTTTGGGCCGATATCGGACCAATATCCTATATTAATATTGGATGGAAACTCAAAATAAATGATTTAAAAAAAAAGTTAATTTCACACTTCAGTACAAGAAACCTGGTGTTCGTTATTGTTTATCATCTTCCACGTAGTAGATTCTGTTGACTACGCTTCTATATGTGACACAGACTAGGTGGAACATAATGAGATTAAAGAGAGTTTACCTGAACGTTAAAGAACTGTCTTGGTGTGACATCGTTGTAGGAGCCCAATACTACAGATAAAAAGTTTAAAAAAACACGAGCAGAAAGGTCAACTCAGCAGATTTTTTTGTAACACACCCACCAGAAGTTTTGGGTGTCAGATAGCAAGCATGCTGACCTCTGTATTCATTGAGATGGCTGTTAGGAATTGGCCTCTTCCACACTGTGAAATCCTTCTTCTCCACCACCATTTCCCAACTACTTTCCTGTTGGGTGACTGATGTACCTGAAGGCGCGCATAGACGTTTTACAGAATCTATGGCTTCCAGTTCGAGTCCACATCTTTAAAGAAATGCCAGTGACAAAACAGGATTAGCACACAAGTCAAAACTGAGATGATAACTGAGAAATCCATCCAAGACACTGGGGGTTTCAATTACTGTTCGAATGAAATAGGTATGGGTCCAGTCATAGGCATTAATGCATAATGAGGTTTAAATAAATTTCAAATTAGTAAAAATCATGTATGATGCACTTACTTTGATTTTGAAGTTATTAATAAAATGCCAGAATACAAACTGGAGGAAACATTTTTTAATAGACTTAATTTATTATGCAAGTTGTTAGAAAATATTTCTGTTCAGTGTAAACATGTTGTAAAAAATCAAATAAAACCATTCATCAATTTCATGAAGGTAATGCTTTTTTTTCTCTTCTTTTTTTAATCACAGTTGGCATGGTGCATCTCTATAAAGCAGCAGACTGCAGGCTAGCAACATGAGGCCATGTTTTGCTTCATATTAGGCAAAACATACAACTTTGATTTTATTCGTAAATACAATAAAGATATCAATTGTGATCAACAAACATTTTGCAAGCGCTTCTCTTGTCCATTTGCAGCAAGCTTTAACATCTTGGTTACTAGGATCTATATCGACTGTGGGCAGCAGAAGTTCATCCACAGGCCAGTCGTGTTGGCAATGAATGCAACAACTTGAAATATAATAGCCTTCCCAAACATTGTGTCCAAGGACTTGTTTGCGATTCTGATATTGTACACATTGAGCCCAGCAGTGGGCACACACCGCTGTCATATTATCTAGGCCTCTAATGGAGCCTTAGTTAAGAAAAAGAGCAGAATACTCAATAAGTAATGACAACTGAAGTCTATACTTCTATATTTCACAATAGACAATGTATTAAAAGTCTGGATTGATAAATTAACTTTTTGTGCATCCTAAAATAAAATATTTAAATATACCATATTGTTTTTACTGAAGCATGTCTAGAGAATACCAATTGTAAAGCAGCAGAGACAATGTGCATTACTTTAACAAGATTCTGCAACTTTTTTTCCAAAACTGACATGACTGCTTGGTTCTCTAGGCTGGGATATTGCTGCATATCCCACTCTTGTTGCATTGATATTTAACATCATGCGCGAAGCAATACATTGGCTTCTCACCTGCGGATCTCCTCATCCTGAATCTTGTCGTTGTCCCACATGAAGACCCCAGCCAGAGCTGCCAGAAGCTTCCCCGTGGGAGCATGCTTGCTCTGCAACCTGCGCCAGATGTTGCCCACCAGGGTCCACCTGGTGCGCTCGGAGTACAGGTTGGAGTAAAGCTCGCCCACCTGGCAGGCCCGCCGGAGCCTCTGCCCAGTCACGAAGCCACAGTGGTCTGCAAATATGGACAGCAGACCCTTCTTTTTCTTCTGAGCCGAGGCCCTGCAGGTCCCCACGCTTGTTCTCTGGAGCCAGGAGAGCAGCAGGCCGACGTTCCTGCCCAGCCACGGGAACCCCCGGAGATTTTCCCGGCCCTCCTCCGATGCACGCCCGAGCGACCTGCTGCCCTGCAGGCGCATCGTGGTGACTCCTATGTCGCAGATGGGACGTCGGGGCACGGAATGAAACATGACTGACAGCTGTGACCGTGACACAAGGTCCCAGAGATTAACACCTAAAACGCTGCGACGGCGAATGTTACCAAGGCGACTTGTTTTTCTTGCCTTAACTCCGGAAACCAACCACAACAAATCACCTCTAATTAGTCGATTTGAGAGTCATATCTTAACCGCGGTTAGCAGCTCTGGCTGTCAATCCTTGTGCGAACACTTTACAAGTGTGGTTAGCATAAGCTAACAGGCTGTCATACCAACTATTCCGCCTCAAACAAAGGAGCCCCGACCCTTGCGACGCCACTTTAATATCCACACTGAACAGTAAAACATGAAACATAAACTATATGGTCATACGAGACCTCTATTAACGTGGTTATCTACCCAGCCTGGAGCCTCACGCTTTTCCAAACTAGCAGTTCATTTGACCTCCTCTTCCTATCGTGTCTTTCACGCCCACTTCTAAACCCCGCCTCCATGAACCGACGTTGTCAGCCTATAGCTCTTCTGATTGGTCCAGACGGATGCCTGTCAAAAGATTCAGCAGTTTAACCTGCCAGCAAGCTCGTGTGAGTCTGCCTTTATTTTCCTTGAAATAAGTTATCCCGAGCGTTAACTTCTTTACTGAATATGGATCAGTTTTCTCGTCCAACGTTGCACTAGAAACGTCTATGCTAGAAACACCCAAACGGGATTAAGCGCATAGACTTACTTCATAAAGCTAGATGTCTTACCCGCTCTGCCGACCAATGGAAGCGAACGTCCGGACTGGCGGCCATCTTGCCACAGGGGGCTCGCTCACTCATACAGTATACTGTAATACTGCATGTTTTTTTAAAGCGACCAAAGGTGCTAAATTTTCAACCGATTTTCGAACGGTTTGGTTTGTTATGAGAATCAGAGGTGTAGTAACGACACCGCAAAATTATGAATAATTATAACCATAGACATTTTATATGAAAATAGCAAACACACACACGAGGGATTAATGTTGAATCCAATGGGCTACACAAACTCTGTTAAGAATAGAAAAATAAGATGTATGATAAATGTATTCATATAATATTATACATAATTTATAATGTAACCTATTATAATGCTTATCCCTTCTTCAAAATTTGAAGCGCAACAATAAAAAACAAATAGAAAGTGGAAGCACACAACAACAACAGCAGGTGTGTTGTGTGGTGCTATGTGTTAATAAAACACTGAACAGCCAAGGTAATGTTTTTTAAATATTTTAATGACTCCAATAACAAAGAAAATAACACCAAAAATGGTACCAACATCAATACATCTATCTTTGTTGATGATATGTGGTATGTCAATAAAACACTGAACAACAATGGTAACATTTTAAATAATTCAGATAACAAAGAAAATAATATTAATAGTATCAACATCTATCTATCTAACTATCTATACATCTATCTATATATCTATTTATTTATCTATCAATCTATGTAACTATTGTTATCAATTGTTACATACAAGCTATTGCTACAACCATGGGAGAACGAGTGAGAGTTAGTGAGTGAGCAAGAGGGCACACAGCAGGCCCACCAGGGTCCGACACATACAGCTAATGCCCTTGAAAAAGGACAGTTTAAAATAAATAAATAAAAAAGAAAAATTACGGACAGAAGCTCAGATAGTAACTTGTTCAGCAATGAGAAATTACAACTATTGTTTTTGTTTGTCCCAAGTTTGTCTCTGTCGTTTTCACTAAAACCAAGCTCGTCTCAGCCTTGAGAACTTGCCAAAGTAACAGTCAGCCATCCAAAATTATAACCACGTTAATAACGTTTGTAAGAAACCAAACTGTGTGTAAATCCGTGCCCTTGTCTGCGAGATTTGAGTTTCTTCACATCACTCAACTCCGATTGTGTTCAACACATCGGTCCCAACTGCACACCTGTGGTAAGATGGCCACCGAATAGGACGTCGGAGTCTGCGCCGTGAGTCGTCTAGTTTTATTATGTATGTCTATGATTACGCGGAAATGTTTAACCTGATCCAGGATCGGTGGTAACGGAAAAAACAGAAGTGGAAAGTTATAAACAGGAAGTGCACGTCGCCGTCAAGTGGAGCTATTCAAGAAAATAAATAAATAAATAAAAACGTGTGATTGATCATTTTAACGGAAATTATCTTTAGGAAACATTCAAATTCATAATTACCCAGAAGTGAGGAAGAAAATTAGGTTCATTTAATTAAAAAAAAATCTGACTTTAGTGTCATAATTCTTAAATGAAAGTCAAAATAACGTTATTTTACATAATCCTCTTCCGTATCAAAGGGCGTTCTCAACTTTTTAATAAAAACTTCTTTTTTTTACTGAACTTTGTCACTGTTTTAAATATTACAGAATACGAAGAACAATGCAAACTAAAAGAAGAAAAACATACATGTTCTTTTTTCACGTATTTACCCATTTTCCATAAACAATCAGTATTTTTTGAGCTACTTGCTGAAGTCCTTTGAATATATTTTAATTCAAGGGAATTTACACCCTAATTGCAACCACAACCAAAAGTCTATTATGTTGGGATATCATACGAAGCACAACCATAAAATTGAGCCTAAACTGCAAAATAAAATGTAATGATATGGGTTTTTTCCAAAATAAAATAAAAAACCTGTAGCATACTTTGTTTTCAGTAAACCAGGAAAACTAATAGTCTTCTGGAGTCACATAAATAGTAAATTGATTCAACATGTTTGTAATTTAATTTAGGTGTAGCTGTCCTAGAAAACTCCTAGAGCAATCTTACAAAGGAAAACAGAAACAACCCCTATTGTCTGTCAGTGTGAAACAGCTGCAAAGAGAAAGGCAAGTGGAAAAATACTGTTTAAATTGGGGAATTCTCCTGTTTAATTTTCTGCACAAACTTTTTTGTTAAGCGAATGTCAGGAAATTGGGCACTGGCTGTTCCTGTGCTCTGTATAGTTCACAGTTTAGCCACCAGAGGGAAGCCGGATGTCAGCTGAACGTGCTGGTTGCATATCCTGGAGCAGTCCATCGCACCAGTTGTTAACCTCTGTTTGTAAGACTAAGCCCTTCACTAAGTTTCCCTGTGGCTTTTAAACGCTTTTTGAGTGTTTAATTCCTTGTGCTGTCCCTAGTGAATATTTCTGTGTGTGTGTGTGTGTGTGTGTGTGTGTGTGTGTGTGTGTGTGTGTGTGTGTGTGTGTGTGTGCGCGCGCGCGCGTGTGTGTGTGTGTGTGTGTGTGTGTGTGTGTGTTCAACCCATGTACCTCTCGAGTTACCTTTCAGTGGAAGCCACCACCATACAATTCTCCAGTGACAATCAACTTCCAGGTTTCTATATAATCTCGGTCAGTTCCATCAGTGTCCACACTACCTGTCAACTCCAACCTCATTCTCTGGCCTCCCTCATCAACACCAAAGTTTCCTTTGTTCTCCTTCTCCAGTCCATTTGAACTCCTGGGTTTAGAACCACCATCATCAGATCTCACCTCTACAACCAAATGCCTGACTAAACCCTGCCTGACGGACTGCTCACTTCTTACCTGCAAGTTTTCACTCACTTGGACCTATTAGTTTATTTGTCTATTTAAAAGACATTTAGGAAAAAGTCTAATTATTTACTTTAAAGTGCCTTTAGAAGATTGAACTTACAAAGATAATTTTGTTTATAAATATGTATAAAGCAAGTTAGTAGCCTCATCCAAACTCTTTTCCAGTTGGTGGCGGTAAAGCACCAAGGTTAGATAATGTCAGTGAACAACCAGCATCATGACAACTAAAGAAAATAGATCAAGAAGAAGGTTGCAGAAATTTAATGCAGGGTAAGGTTGTAAAAGAATCTCCCAAGCTTTGGATAGCTCACAAAACACTCTTCACTCGGTCCTTCAAAAAAGGAAGAAAACACAGCATAACTAGAAACCTGTTCAAGACATGGCCATCTAGGATGTGTTTCAGAGCAGAAGAAGAACAAACCAAGGAGTTAGATCAGGGGTTAGATCTGGAGGACTTGACTTAATACAGAGGAGATTCAGCCATTCGTTTCAGGTGTATTAGATCAAGGAAAAGTTGCAGGACACTGTTCCTCGAGGCCTGAATTTTAAGATCCTTAGATCAAAGCATTTTCATGAATAGCCCAGTCGCAGACTAGATCATCATTCAACCATAAAACCTGTTGGAAGAGGAACATGTTTCTTTGTTTTTTTATCCAAGATTGAGGTGCTTTGCAAAGAAGATTAAGCAAACATTTCAATCAGTAAAGATGTTCAGTTGGTAGAGATATATTCCAAAGACAAGCAGTTGTTATTATTGTTTAAAGAGATTCTACGAAGTAGTGATTTAAAAAATCCTCTATGATGTCCTGCTAAAACACAAATATGTCCTAATATACTACTCTAAGTTCATATACAATGTGTAATTCCAATAAAATGCACAAAAGGTTGTGTTTCCAATGAGGGAAAATGTGAAAACTATAATCGGTATGAACACTTTTGCGATGCCCATTTAATTATTACTTATTAAGTAATAAGTATCTTCACAATGCAAAAAATTTAGTATCTTATGCAAGTTGATTCTGGTAAATATAATGAGACCTGCTTAAGGGTTAAACTGTATTTTATGCAGGATAAATAGATGCAACCTCTGCATGTTGTTATTGAATAATACAGTTAATGAGATCTGAACAACATTCAACTCTGTCTGACTGCGTTGCAAATTTAAAAGCAGCCAAAGAGCTGTATATTCACATTAATATACACAAATATATCACAAATCCTTATTAGATAAATTCAAGAGCTCGTTTCCTTTTCCAGTTTAATAGGAAAACTCTGTTAACTTCACTAAGTATATTTCTGCACAAGATGTAGTTGATTTTCGACACCATTGTTTAACCACGACGAGGCATAAAATCAAACTTGTAAATAGCTTTATCTTTCCAAAATAAAAGCTTACTTTTTCATATTAAAATTAACGGTAAGACAGTCCACTTGTTGTTAACGTAATGTGCGCCAGGGGGCGACATTTCTCTTATTCAGTGAAAGCACCAGATCAGTGAAGGCTAAAATAAGCTTCTCAAGAGAAACTTTTGAAGTTAAATATTAAGCTATAGTGTAGACAGGTCGCTCCAGAAACTTCAGCTCATCGTTTATGGATGACACACATTAATTTGATCCACTCTGACAGGGGTTTCCTGAGATTGGAAACTTTGTAAACAGATTTTTTTAGCTTGTATTTATGATTGGAATAAAATTATTATCTGGTAAAGAATCTCAAGATAATCTTAGTTGTAAATTGGTACTATTGAATTATTATTATTTTGTCATATCAGAGTTCAACATATGTGATTTGGATGTTATCCTTTAGACATTCACAAGCACATATTTAGGTGTCGGAAGGCAAATTATTCTACCAACTATGCAGACTACAAACTATTTAGTTCCCTTTTCTTTGTAAAGTAGCTCTAAACTCTCTGGAATTGATAGCTCTTGCATGTGAAAACCAGGCATTTTCCTGTCATTTCACAAGTTACCACTACTTTGTGCTGCACACTTATGCAACAAAATGTCTGATGCATGTCAGTCTTAATGTTGCAAGATGAGAGAAATGTGAAAAAAACTGAGATTTTGCAAAGCAACCTTTTGAAATGCATTTAATCATTTCATGCAATGAACAATCTAAAGTTTAATGAAAAAACAAAATTCATCTGCAAGAATTACTCCTTCAAAAAAAGATGTGTGACCAGAAGAAATAATTAATTTATATCCTACAGTGTTGCGTGCGATCATGTGTTTGTTTCTCATGAAAGCTGTGGTGGATTTCAGCATCATAAGACTGTAAACCCGAGTTAAGGAACACAAGTCTTTGTTCTTGTTTTCGCTTTTCTCTCTGACCTCTGTTTAAAGTAAACAAGAAAGTTTCTCAAATCGGTTAATTACTACTTTCCGGTAAAGTGGGAGCTGCAGAAGACCCTAATTATATCTGTGGATGTTATACACAAAGTTCTGGAAGTTGCCATTGTAAAACTGTAAAAGTGACTTCAGAGAGTTCATGCTCCATTGCCACACCTGTCATTCAGGTGCTGGGTAACACATATAATTACAACCCTCACTTCTGCCTGGAGAAATTTATCCATGATCCCTAGAGGTGTGACGTCAATTAAACAATATGGAAAGGCAGACAAACCCAAACACAAAGCATCCTTTCCAGCTTGACTATGAATCACCTCTGCGCCTTTTGTTTACGCATAGAGCAACGGTTTTACGTAACATAATGCATCTCTGTTGACCCTTTATAAACCTGCGGTGACCAAAGAAAACAACTGTTGTTAGTGTGAATGTTGTTATCACTTCCAGCTGGATGCCCTTCAATGTGTGAAAATTCCCCTGTGATGTGCATAACATAAGGCTCAGACTGTTTTCCATTTCTCTTTCGACCTGACACTGTTTTCCAAATTATTTTTTGAAACTGGACATAGAGTTTTATCCGCAGAAGCACAAAATTATTAATTTTCTACTTAAAGTAATGGCCGAGCTCAAAAACACCTTTGGATTATCTGAATAGGACTCAGAAAACATGGTTCATTGCTTACATCATGATTAGTATTTTGTAATTGGTTTCTAAGATGTTCAGTGTTAGATCTTGATTTTCAAGTCTATGACTTTAAAGAAAGCCCATTCTGAATGTAACCTGTTTATACCTGAACTCTGCAGGGATTGTCTCCCGAATAGACACTCGACTTCCTGAAGAAAATTCGAGGAAGACTCTTCAGTTCATAGTAAAAAAGAAAAACGCCTTTCAACGTTATCTTCAGTTCTAAGAATGAAATGCCCAGGAATGATCTATTGTTTACTCCTGTGGCTACATTTTTCTTTTAACCCATGTGCATAAACTAAAAGGAAAAAACTGCAATGGATATTCTGTGACAAGATTAAAACAAACAACATTCATCAGCTTCAACATTCAGCTCACAGAAAAGTCAAAACATATTTCACTTTAAATCTTGCGCATAGGCTAAAGCATGAAGCGCTCTTATGGGTACATGCATAAAATACAGAGTGGTTTTAAATACAAAAGAAGTTGTAAAGTTTAAATAAAAAAAGACTGACAGAGTTTATGTAGTGTTATACAAATAAATGCCATGGCATTGAATATGTTTTGCAAGATCTAAATTAATATGTCGTATTCTTCCAGACTCCAACTAAAAAAGACGCTGATGCTTAAGGTTGATAAAATGATTACAGATTTATGTATTTATTATCCTCTCCTCTTAAATGGTTTGGGGTCACTTAAACATGGGTTCAAATCCAGCCCATGGCAAAAATACACCACAGCATCCAGTGTGGGTCCTTAGGCAAGACCCTTTGCGCTGCTGCCTACTTGGTGCTGCAAATGGCTGCCTCGGTGTAATTACACCAAAACAAACTCCTAGTATGTCCTGTATGTACCTGGCAAATAAAGTTGATTTTTTTTTTAAGTTGAGTTCATGGAGCATCAGCATTTGCATGTTACAAAGTCTCAGCTGAAACTTGTCAGTCTATTTGTTTTCCGAGAAATGAAGGGCATTCCATGAGATAAATTGCCAAGAAACTGAACATCTCACTCAACTGTGTGTACAACTCCCTTCAGCCCAAACTGGCTCTAACCAGAATGGGAGGAGAAGTGGGAGGCAAAACTTAGCAAAAACATCAGCACATCAGAGTCTTTAGTGTGATGTTCAATAAACTAAAGCTTCACTAAATATTAGTAGCTAATCACAGATATTAGAAGATGATCAAATCTTAAATTCTTTAAAATTCAATCAAAGTGTTACTTAATGTTTAAATTAAAGCTAAGATTTCATTTAGTTTTGAAAACACATTCGGCAATCTTAAAAAATTGGTACCTGTACTAGATGTAATCAAAACATGTAGGTTTTTTTGAAAGTAAAATAAAAGCAATATATATCTTTTTATCAGCAGTTATATCGGCCATGCTAACTATATCCGTTCTGAAGTCATAATCCCAGCAATCTGTGACTTTTCTAATAAAATCTAAACAATAATTGACTGTTGTTTGTGGTTTCTGGTAAGTAAAGTCAATAAAAAAAAATCTCCTTCCTTCCATTCTGACTCTATTTTTGAAAAAAAAACAAAAACAAAAATACAAAACACTGTGTGCCGCATGTCAATACAGCTGCCATATAGATAAGAGTGATAATGTTATTTTGACAGTGTAGTTTACAACCGATACCTTCTACAGCACAGAAAATGTGTTTATTTAAAGAATAATGTGTGTGAGTGTGTGACTCATGTTCAGGTCGAACAAAACACGTCCTGGGAGGAATTCCACGGTTGGATCTTTAGTTAATGCTTTTACTGGCTGTGTTAAACGACACAACATCCACAGTTTTATTGATATGTTTTTGGTGCTAAAAGTGGCCGGTATGTGGATTAACCCCGCATTAAAATTCTGCAGATATGTTTTTAGACTGCGGCTCTGATTGTACACAGTTTTGAAAAAATGTATTTCACTCTTGTTTACACTCGTGTTGATATGCTCTATGCTTTAGAAACATTCATTACTTTAGGCTGATCTTGCTTGTTTAATTTTATGGTGAGTGAACACCATTATGGTTTTTATTTTGCTTTACAAAATCAAAATATTATATTTTTTATGTCTTTGTGAAGACTTATTTTCCATGCTATTTTTTTCTTAGGTTTAACAAATAAAAACATGCCTTACCATATAGTTACTTGTATTGAAGATAAAATTTTACATTACCATATCTCTTTTCATATATTTAAGGCCAATCTTAATCAGTTTGTAAGTAAGCCATTTCTTTGTAAATGCATTGTCTATTGACTTGCATCCTAGCCTTATCTTTACTTTTATGAGTCTGTTTGTGCATCGGTGTTTTTTATTGTTTCATGTTGTGTTTAAATTAGGTTTTGATGTCTGTGTTTTTTTTAAATAATTTGGTAATTATTTTATGTTCTGCTGCCATTTATGCCAGGTATCAATGGAAATAGAGACATTTCGTCTAAATAAGATATTCATGGTTAAAAAAAGTAATAAACAAACCTAAAGATATCCAGTATTTCCTTGGATAATAAGAAGTTTTAGGTAAACATAACTTTATGCAGCCTGTATAGTATATAAAGTAATTCTGACTGATTATAACTGAGCTGACACACATTTATATTTATCCATTTAGCAGACGCTTTTATTATCCAAAGCGTCTTACAAAAGAGGGGTACACACTGAAGTACGACACAATAAAAAAAATATAAGTTACCTGCACCATCTTGGAAGAGGATTTAATTTGAAGGATTTGTCATTCAACAACAACATTCAATTAAGACACATTTTACACAAGTACCAACATTCAGTGCTATCAGGAAGTAATAAGTGCATACTTATAGAGAAATTGTACTCAGTACCCTTCTGACGCTCTCTCTGGAACCTAAACATTAGGTCAAAAATCTTGGGGTAATACTCGATTCTGACCTGAACTTCAACAGCCAAATTAAATCAGTATCAGAATCAGAGGAATAGTCTCTAAACCAGACATAGAAAGACTTATCCATGCTTTTATCTCTAGCAGGTTAGACTACTGTAACGGCCTGCTCACTGGGCTTTCTAAAAGGGCCTTAAGACAGTTTCAGAACATCCGGAATGCTGCTGCTCGAGTTCTGACCAAAACCAGGAAACATGACCACATTAGATCAGCGCTCTAGTCTCTGCACTGGCTTCCTGTCACTCAAGGAATAGACTTTAAAACAGCCTTGCTTGTGTACAAATCTCTTCATGGTTTAGCCCCAAAGTACATATCGGACATGTTAGAGCCATATGAACCAGCCAGGACTCTGAGAACCTCAGGTAGTGGCCTCCTGCTGATGCCCAGAGTCAGGAAGAAACAAGGGGAGGCTTCATTCCAGTTTTATGCTCCTAAAATCTAGAACAGTCTTCCTGAAGAGGTGAGAGAGGTTTCAACTCTGCCGTTGTTTGAATCAAGGCTGAAAACAGCCTTATTTAACTGTGCATATAGGAACTGAGAATATTATTACTATTATTATTATTAATATTATTATTTTATTTTTAATTTAATTTAATTTATTTTTAATTTAATTTAATTTAATTTATTTTAAATTCAAAGTTGATTTTATAGTTTCATTTTCTGCTCTTTTTTTTCTATGTAAAGCGCTTTGAATGAATTGTCTTGTACACGAAAATGTGCTATACAAATAAAGTTGCCTTGCCTTGCCTTATTGGATTACTGCAAGAACTCAAAAGAACTGACACTGAGCCCCTGTCTGTATTTAAAAGATAGTATTACATTTGAACAGCTTTTCCTATAAACACTTCTGTGTGTTTCTGTGTATTCAGCTCAAACTCGAGTTCTTTCCCAGGAAATCCGACCCATCTCTGGTGGCATCAGAAGACCAGCCTCCTCTGTGGATAGGGACGGGGCGTTGGTACATGCGCCGATCACGTGAAGGAGGAGCCGGGGCGGGGGCTCTTGAAGGGTACATCCAATAAAAAAAGAACCTCAGTTGTCCCTCAGAACCGGCACGAGCAAGTTTTGCTATCACGCGGTGGAGAATCCCCCATTCAATCGGAACTTGAAAGCTTACTTATTTCTCAATTAGCATTGTCGTAGATAGATCTGTTTTTTTGACGCGATTATTTGTGTTTTTAGAGCCTGAAGACAACTTTTGAAGGGTTATTTTATATTCGTTTTAATTTTGTCGGTGTCCCGCGCGCGCTGGCGCAGGCAGCGGTTTGTGCCCGCGCGCGCTAATTAGCTTACCGGCTAAACGGAAGTATTTTTCTTCACGTCTAATCGCTGTAACCTGTGGTAAGTTTACTGATTTAATATATTTATCAGCACTTGGAAATCATTGTTGCCTCGTTTTTCTGTGTTTTTTCTTGTTGATGTGACACTTTATGTCGGTTTCGGTGGCAACGTTCAATGTTAGCGTGTAAGCTAACGGCAGCACGAACGTTGTCGACACTACAAACAAGAGAGCTGTCAACAATAGTTATTTACATAATGCGACGTAAACACTTCCCTACGTTTAATTAAATAAGTTATAGGCAATAATACAATTTGGGATGGTATTCTTTTCATAAAGGATGATACAAAAATACAGGTTTTTACGAACAAATTTATCTCCTGACACAACTAAATGATCGATATAAAACATTACTTATCCAATATTTATTGACGATACAAAATTGGGTCAAGGCAGAGAATGGACTTTGTACCTTATCAATGAGTGGAGTAGCCCACGCTGACTCACATCCGGTTGCTGCCGCCTTCCACGACAAAAACAATAAGAAACACATCGAGCGCAGTGTAGTAAATATTTTACCCACAATGGCAAATATAGCGGTCACCAAAATGAAAAGAAAGCTGAAACCGTGTCTCAGTTCGTTGCTATAGACGGTCAAGCCCGTAGATGAGGAGGAGGATCTGGTTTCTTCGTTGGTGTGAATGAGTGACGACACGTGCACACGTAGTAAAGATGTGCCTCCATTTAATATCGCCACGCTTTAGTTTATTTCCCCCTCTCTCAATAAACGCAATCCCCGATCGGGCAGCTGTAAGCAATGGGTTGAAAGACACTCTTGGTGCGCCATTTCTTAAATATGGCTTCCCCCTTTTAGCTTTCTGGAAAGCACGCCGCTGACGATCTTCCGGTCTCTTCTGGGGTTTCGTGTTCTACGTTGACAAATCTCATTGATTTTATTGGTGTTTGCTTTGAAATTTGCATTAAGACGTTTTGTTAACCCTTCCCTTTTTTTTTCTTCCAGAATGTCCCCCTGCTTACCTGCAGTTACATTTGCACAATGGCCGTTTGCACCCTCTGCTTGATAGCCAAGCATCAAGACAACAGTAAAAGATCCTGTTTCATTACTGGATAGCAATAAATCTCTTGTCATACCTCTAGTTTACTTAAGTTATTTTCTGGTTCAGTCCCAGATTTACAAGTTTGCACTGCTGAATCTCAGTAACCCTGTTAACACAGGTCGGCCCATAGAAAAGCTATTTATTTATTTACATAATACCTCTTGAGTTTATCGGCTGCTCTTTAAAAGTAGCCACATCAAACTAGTTTTACATTACTTTCCCTTAAAATTGTGAAGTCGTCTACAATCATGGTTTCCCCAACTACAGCTGCAGTTATTTTTGCTGCTACTGCAGCAGCAGCAGTGACAGACACCGCTCTGACAGAGTACATGTGGCTGCTGATTGTTGGCTTCATCATCGCATTCGTTTTGGCCTTTTCCGTGGGTGCAAACGATGTGGCAAACTCATTTGGTACAGCTGTCGGCTCTGGGGTCGTGACCTTGCGGCAGGCATGCATACTTGCTACGGTGTTCGAGACCTTAGGCTCTGTGCTTCTCGGGGCAAAAGTGAGCGAAACTATCCGCAAGGGTATCATCGACGTGGGCATGTACAACGGCTCTGAGCATGTGCTGATGGCTGGGTCTGTCAGCGCCATGTTTGGTAAGTTAACTTCTATGTATGGAGTTTAATACAATTAAGTGACACATTAAGGCATATAGATCTTATTGCTGCTAGTATTAAGTTAGGACTGAGAAAACTAAGTTTCTTTAATTTATTCGACTTCTTTCTAGGTTCTGCTGTATGGCAGCTGGCTGCCTCCTTCCTTAAGCTCCCCATATCTGGAACACACTGCATTGTTGGTGCTACTATTGGCTTCTCGTTGGTTGCCAAAGGTCAGCAAGGAGTCAAGTGGTTTGAGCTTCTTCGTATTGGTAAGGACGTCACTACTTGGACAAGATGTCTGTCTGTTGCAAACTACATTTACAGCACAGATATCTTTATGCGTTACAAGATAGATGTCATGTAAACAAGCTTTTTTATAATTATTCTGGGTGGAATGGTTTGCTAAATCCTTATGCAGTTACAGTAACCCTGTGAAAGAGCTGATGTTGCCTCTTAATCCAAAAAACAGTTTTGTTCAACTCACTTAATAACTTGAGCAAGATGTTTTAAACTGGTGTTTAAGTTCAAGTTTTCATTTGCCCTATTTTTTGTTTTGTAGTTGCCTCCTGGTTCCTGAGTCCGCTTTTGTCTGGAATAATGTCGGCTGTTGTTTTCTACTTTGTGCGCATGTTCATCTTGCAAAAGGTAAGACGTCAAAAATGAGGACTTTATGTCTTTACGTTAATAACCATGTAGTTGTAGTTGCCTCATTTACTATAAAAGAATATCCATTTCTGATTTTTTTTTTTTTTTTTTTTTTTTTTTTTTTTTTTTTTTTTTTTTTTT
>JAVLVB010000002.1:7068337-7106351 GCA_032876305.1 Orestias chungarensis
CTGCCAGCAGCCAATACCTAAAATAAACCGCTCCCTCAGACAGCCGGATGCCCACACATATATTCCAGGCTGAACCAGACTGTTTACCACTTTTGCAGAAGGCGTGTTTACTTTAACATGTTTTTGAGGCCCTCTTGTGTGGTTCTGTGTGGGTCATAGATGGAATGAAGTTTTAAGAGTGGAGCACAACAGGGGAATGGAAACTAGAATTTACTCTGAGCATCAGTCTTCTTCAGACTTCAGAGAAGTAAAAAGCCTGATGAAATGATTGTTTGGTTTTTTTTGTGCTCCTTGTCATTCTTGATACATTTTTTTAGTTGTCTTGACCTTTCTGGAAAGTATTTTATTAAATGAGACGCTTTTGCTCCTTTGTTTTCTTCTCTCTGCAGGGCCAAAAAGTTCAAGATGTTAGCTGGCCTGGGCCGTTAAATGGTGGCTACAGGCCAGAGTTTGACTACATTTGGTGTGCATATGTGCATGCACATCGGCGCATTCAGAGGAGATCACTTGCCCTTCCTGCATAGCTTAACCCAGCTTAGTCAGAAACATTCTGTAAAGTTGGGTGAGGTCCTTCGCATTGGAAACCCACCACATATATGTGAGGACCAGTAAATGTGTGCCTCTAATGGAAAGGTGGTAGACTTCATTTAAAGACCTTAACAAGCCACCTTATGTTAATCACATTAGGGGAAGATTACAAACAGCGTTTAGATTCACCTCAGACATTTATACACTATTGAAGACTACACGCTCACGACCAGAACAACATAAGTTTTCCTTAAGGAAAACTTACTTTAAGAAAATTTACGTTTAGAACTGCCACCTGGTCAGTAATGCTGATCTGTGCAGCAGTCTCATCAGTATCTGCAACCGGCCGAGTACAGTGTGTCCTGCAACAAGACTCGACTCTACAAATCAACATGTTAGCACAGGGAAGTGAATGGACACCGAGCTGTCAGAAGCATATCCCTGCATTCAGTTTATATACAGCCTGAGCAAGAGGGCTTATGTTGGCAGATGTAAAAATTAATGCAGTTGGATGCCAGGATGTTAAATTTTAGCTGATTGTCCATTACAGGTGGATGTCTTGTGTTACATGTGGTCTTCACACCTTATAAATCACTCAGTTCCACTGCTCTCCTGGCTAGTATCGAATCATCTAAATGTATTAAGATTTATTCATGGTATTTTTTTTTTTAAATCAGTTTTAATAGTAAAGTGTGAATTTCTTCAGACTTTCCGTTCGCATTTTAATGTTTTTGATTTTAAATTTACCCTTTGTAATCTGGGGTCGAAGCGACATTTTTGACCATAGCGCTGTAGATGCCAAACAATGTCCAGTGTTACTGCCCAGACATGGTTTGATAGGAGGGGTACCTAACATCAAAAATCTAAGTACAAATACTGCATTTTAACATAAGATTTAGAAAAACTCGACCCAAAACAAATGTTTACTGTAGTTTATTGCTTTTTAAAGTGTTAGATTTCAGACACACTTAATTGTATAACTGCATTAAGGCAATCAGGGTGGCAGGTGGGAGATTTTTGTTTTCCCAAGCAAGGGGAAATTGGTATTTTGTTCATCCAGCTGATAAGCAGTGCATAGCATAAACAATAATAGACAGGCCAAGATAAACAGGTTTTCTCATGCCCGGTCCTCCTGGCTCACTGTCCTCCATGTTTCCTGCCAACACCACACCTGATGTAAATTACTCAAAGTTTCTGTATGATCATGATGTGGTGAAGCTATTTGAATCAGGTGTGCTGTTGTAGAGACGGATATAGGATGAAACTGCGTTGAGAAAACCAATCACTGACACTTCTGTGGCAGCTAATTAAAAGTCCTTAAAACTTTTTTTTTCATGGAGAATGTTGACATGTAAGCAGCCTGTGGTTGTTGCACTAGACCAGACTTAATTTATAATATGCTTAAACTGAAATGCAAAGACAAGCTACCTCTGTCTGGGTTAGGAATAGTTGCACAAGTAAGAAGAACTTGATGGCAAATGAGTCATAAAGGGGTAGTTTAGTGGTCATGTTATGGAAGTGGGTGTAACTCACCCATATGGTGCCAGGGAAGAGAAAAACAGACCTTGGTATTGTACTATGTAGGCTACAGAGTACTGTGGGAGGATTTTTGGTTCGCACATTGTTAGATTTCGCTTCCTGTTGTGGATAAGCTCCCTTTATGTGGAAGTGTTGTGTTAATCACTAGGGCAGACAGTTTTCCTTGATTTTCCTCTACTCGCGTATTGACGAACACACCCCGACACGCCTCCCAGTCGTTGAAATATGGTAGAGTATCGTCGCCTGATGTCTTCAAGCAACGAGCTTCCATTGCGCAACTTGACAAACACCAGCATGCTGCTCTGCAGTCTTGTGCTGCAGTGTGTTTCTGGCAGAGAGACACTGTCACTGCACTCTGCCCTCATTTTATTATGGCAGTGGAGGTGTGTTTTATAATCTATCCATGGCCCTAATTTCCTTTTGTTTATCTCATACTGCCGAAACAACTCGTAAACATTCACACACCCAAGGTCACCCTAAAGGGGCAAGTGTTGTTGGGTTTTTTTTTTTGCGCTCTTTGCTCGAAGATAATCGCTACTGACTTGAACTAGTTTTTAGACAAAGATGGCCGCCTCCTCTGGGATATTCAAATAAGACGCTTGAACTGAGCGGCAGCAGATTTGCTGCAGTCTTCTCAAGAGGTTACCTGTACGACAGTGAAAAGTTGCAGTGTGAAATTTCACCCGCCTCTCCTTTTCTTTCCCTTTGAGGATCTCTGTCCATGTGCATTTGTTGGCAGAGCTCTTAGGGGTCATGTTGACATTTGTCCTCTTTCACCTGTTGGGTGTTATGTAAGTTTTCACATGGTGGATACGTGTGCTTTCCATTTTTAACCATGTGATGCAGTGAATAAAGTATTTTTTTTCCCTATGAGGAATAAGATTTTACAAAGACAGCTGTTAATATATCTTGTAATCTATGTTTAGTGTTCAGATTTCTCTCATAAAGGCCTCTGCTGCCTTGTCTTTTAAAACCTTGTTTTTTTTTTTCCTATCTGCCTTTTTGTCTTTCTTTGTGTGGATCCTGGCGATCTGTCAGTGCTGAAAATTGACATGATTCCCTGGTGGGGCATCTTGCTCATTTCATTGGCCTGTGGTCTGCTGACTGCCATTGTGGTCTGGTTTATTGTCTGCCCTCGCCTCAAGAAGAAGATTGAACGTAAGTCACAAACATTTTGTTTTACATGTGGTCAAATGTCCTTATTAAAGTGCCGTCACCATCTTCCTTTGAATTCTGTTGTGGCTTTTCAAGTCTGTAAGAACTGGGTGTGTCTTTTTCTTATTTAATGTCAATCTAGTCAAAAAGAGAGCACACTATCAAAATAAAGGATTATATTTTAACTGGATTCACAGAGAAAAGTCATGTGACAGTATTGTCACCTATTTATGATTTATAATCCTGGATTATTTTTTTATTTTTGGATTAGTTTTTTTTATATTTATCTCCATTAAATTGGCCGCTCCACAGTTCTGGTTTCAGCACAGCACATTTTGCTAACCTTTTAATGCTAAACAAGTGTTTTGCACAGTTTGTCGTCACGTGACTCTTAAAGGTGTGGCACAACACATAAAGTAGTTATGTAGAAACAAATGTAGGTCTTATGGAAACATTTAACTGCCAATTTGTTCCTTCTCTGTGACCTCCTATCCACCTTATGAGTCTGTTAATTGGGTCAAAGTGATTCTCTAATTGGTCTTTAGCTCCCTTACTTAAATAATCTATGTTGACTTAAGGTGTTCACATGGCCTATTCAGCTATGTTTAAAAAATGTGGGAGGTGACTACAGCTATAGCTATGACCTTGAGTTTTATAAACGGTTACGTTGCTTCCTGGTCAGGCTTTCCTACAGAAAACATTAATTAGAATTTCTGGTCTTCTGAGAGGTGCGAAACGTCGGCTCATTTTTAGCCTCTGGTTGTGTTTCCTGTTCTGCGATTATGTAACTTTTTGGCGGTAATGTAATTTTGTCTTTTTAACCACTTTATCTGATTCTGTGAACACAGAGGCTCACTTTTAAACATGGATAACGTTACATTTGGAGGACAATAGTCTTTTGAGTCTGTAATTACGCAATTCTTTGGAAACCTCCAGAGATTATGCAGGATGAAAACACCATCTCTGTGTGTTATCTCTGCTGGGTGGTGTCTCACCTTGATTTATTTCCTGCCAGGCGATATCAAGTCTTCCAGCCCCTCTGAGAGCCCCTTGATGGAAAAGGGGGAGCTCAAAGAAGTCCACTGTCCTGTCCTAAAACAGACGGCCAAGGAGACGTCAACACCTGCTGCTCCGGCCGTCACTCAACACTGCTCTGAAGCCCAGCCTGTCCCAGAGGAACGGAGGATGGCGTTTGACATCGGAGAGTCTGACGAGGGGGAAATTAATAAGGAGCGCAGGGTGGCGTTTAACATCGGGGATTCTGACGAGACGGATGACTGCAATACAAACGGTAAGTAAAACGCAGAGCTCTGATTATAATTTAGAGAACTCAATTTCACATCATTCAAATCTTATACAAAAAAAAAAAATTACAAGTCGCTGCAAAATTGGACTGTGATTTAAAATAAATTGTCTTTTATTGTCTTAAGCTTCTTATGAGTAGTTTGTGGTGCTAGCATAACCAAGGGGCTCTCTGAGAATGCTTTTACGCCTTGAACCTTTACAGATTTCCCTGAAGGCTGTTGTTAAACATGAAGGATTAAGAAAGACAGCAGAGGAAGCTAAAACTGCAACTTTGCAGCATGACATCGAGTCATGCCTTATTCATACCCTCCACTTGTGATCTGGTTTTAGTTGGGGGTTCTTTCCTCTAAAATATTTTTGATTGTTGGATGATTTTTAGGTCACCCGCCTGTTTTTTTTATCTGGCCCTCTAGTTTGATGTGATCAATTACATTTTAATCTCTGTAGAATTAACGTTTGCAATGTTTTTATTTGTCTGCAGCCCTGAAACAGCCTCAGACAAACGACCAGCTCAACAATGGCTCTGCAAATCAGGTTCACTTCAATAACCAAACTCAGTTCAACAGAACAGCGCAGATTCCCAGTAACGGTTACAGCCAATACCACACAGTCCACAAGGACTCTGGCCTCTACAAGGACCTGCTGCACAAACTCCATCTGGCTAAAGTTGGCGACTGCATGGGCGAACCCGGGGATCGACCCATGCGGAGGAACAACAGCTACACATCGTACACTATGGCCATCATCGGCCTGCATGGCGACTTCAGGCACAAGGAAGCGGATCTCCGTGCCGGTGAAGATGGCGACAAAGGCCCCGGGTCTGGCGGTCAGGAAAGAAAGCGTGTGCGTATGGACAGCTACACCAGCTACTGCAACGCTGTGGCGGAGAGCACGACTCCTGAAGGTTTGGCCGAAGGTGACGTAACAGTAGAATTGGGAAAAGAGGATGCGGGCAGCAGCAACAGCTCTCTGGAAGACCGGCACGAAGAGGACAAGCCGGAAGTCTCTACTCTGTTCCAGTTCCTTCAAATTCTCACGGCTTGCTTTGGATCTTTTGCCCATGGAGGAAACGATGTAAGGTGAGGACTCGACAGCGGAGGCCATGTTTTCACTAGTCATCAAAGCGATGAGATAAAAGAAACCCTGCTTGTCTGCTAGGTTGCTGGTGACTGTTTAACTTGACATATCTCGTGGCCCAGTGTGTGAATAACCTCGCTGGTTTCTCTGCAGTAATGCCATTGGACCTTTGGTAGCTCTGTGGCTGGTTTACACAACGAGCAGCGTGACCTCCAACGCACCGACGCCCATCTGGCTTCTGCTGTACGGCGGCGTGGGCATCTGTATCGGACTCTGGGTGTGGGGTCGCAGGGTGATCCAGACTATGGGCAAAGATCTCACCCCCATTACTCCTTCAAGGTACAGAACACAAGACACCACGCCGGCCAAATCTCTGAAACCGCAGACATTACTGCCTTTTCTGAATTTAGCAGGGCCAGTCGGACACATTCTCGTAAGTCATGAGTGTTTCTTTTTTCCCCTGCAGTGGTTTCAGCATCGAGTTGGCCTCGGCCCTGACTGTCGTGGTTGCTTCCAATGTTGGTCTGCCCGTCTCAACAACCCATTGCAAGGTAGGGTAGTCAAACATTGTGGTCTGGGAATTTGACTGAGAAATAGAAAAGCTATTTAGTAAGAGAGGGTCTAGGGCTCAACATTTTTGTCACAAGATCTAGTTTTCAAGTAGCCAACCTCTTGAGATCTACCAGTCCAGTGTCAACATCGCAAACTCCCACAGATCATTTCCAGCCTGCAGTAACTACCCTCACAACACGTTTTGTTGTTTTCACACAACCCTTAGACATCAAATCACAAACACACACAGACAAATTCCACACACATACACCAATCTGCATGATGAGCAATATAAACAGACTGACCTTAATATAAACAAAGAAGAAAAATAAACCAGATAAAAAACGGGTAGATCTCTGTTTGAAAAAAAGGAAATCACTTCCTACCTTAGTGGGAGACCTGGCACTAGGAGGAGGAGCCTAGCTTTTTGTACAGAACCGATTATTGATTACTTCACGGAGTTTTCACTTTATCAAAGCATTTTTAGACGGCAAGAGAATTCCTAATTATAAGTTTTGGAGGAAACTAGATTGCTAACACATAATTTAATGCTTATAGGCTA
Organism: Orestias chungarensis; assembly: GCA_032876305.1. Lineage (NCBI taxonomy): Eukaryota > Metazoa > Chordata > Actinopteri > Cyprinodontiformes > Cyprinodontidae > Orestias > Orestias chungarensis. The sequence goes on from JAVLVB010000002.1 coordinate 7,075,056, forward strand.
CTGACCAAATTTGCTTACATAACATGAGTATGTCTGCAGTGTTTTAATAACGTACAAAAACCTTAACGGAAGTAAAAATACCTATTATAAAAAGGAAAATATGTTGCTGTATATGTTTTGATTTAACACCTGAGATGAATGCTTAACCTTTTTAGTTTTTATTTTTATTTTAGAGGGTCTGAATACTCACTAAATAGCATCGCTATTTAGCGTAGCATAGCAATAGCTAAATAGCATCAAAGTCGCTAAGTTGGCAACAATGACATCCTGTCATGTCATAACCTCGTGGTCGACTTGGGATCAGTCCGCGGTCTACCAGTAGATCGCGATCGACTGGTTGGGCACTCTTGGTCTAAAGTAAACAGTCGGCCTCTTGCTCCTAATATGGACCATGTTCCCCCTGAGTAACGAAATCCCTTACATAAGTGTTCAGTCTCTGGACTTTTATCGCATAACAATGAAACCTGAATGTAAAAGCAAAATAAATCATAGGTACTGTACTTGGAAAAGCTGAAATACATTTAAATTGGCTTCTTAAATATAGAAATCAATTCCTAGTAACAGTGTTTAATAATTTTTTTAAATGTTATTAATCAATGCTCTAATGAAATGTAACTTATAATGATAAATCAAAACTATCATGACATGAAGTCAAATGCCAACCCCTAAATCCATATTATCCAATTTAAACTTCTAACTATCCAACCTTCTGCTGATTTCTACACGGAGAACTTTTTACCTGCTATTAAAAAACGTGATGCATTGTCATGCTGGGTGAAGCAATAGTCTAGGTGGCAACAGGAGATTAGAGGGAGGTTAACTTTCCAGCAGGACGAGCTCAAACCTGCAAGCCAAGCTATAATAACGCGGTTTAGACGTTATTCATGTGTTAAGATCCGTAGCTAGATCTAATTGGAAGTTTGAAGAACGACGTTTAGTTTTCTCAATTACACTTGAGTTTAAGCTTCTTTCCTAAAATAAAATTTTCAGAAAGAAAAGAAGCTGGATACACGTGCACAAAAAACTTTTCAGTTTCCTTCGACTAATTGAGAACGAATATTTGCAAGGTGTGTCGAAGGCATTCATGATGATTGACTGCGAAACTCTTTACTTGTAGGTTGGGTCCGTAGTCGCCGTTGGATGGTTGCGCTCCAAGAAAGCTGTGGACTGGCGTCTGTTCAGGAACATCTTCATGGCGTGGTTTGTGACCGTTCCCATCTCTGGCCTGATCAGCGCCGCCATCATGGCCATCTTCATCTATGGCATCTTTCCAGTCTAAGAAAATATCACTTGCCTCAACCCAATGACATCGAAAGGAAGAAGTAAAAAAAAAAAAAAAGGAGCCGTCATATGTGCCTGTGGTTCATATTCATATATGTTTTTTGTTCCTTTTGGGTCACATGACCTTTGTAGGGGAAAATCATTTTCATATCTCATCATTCTTGTACATTGTTTAAATATCAACTGATCCTTTTTGTTTTTAATTTTAGTTTCTTTTTTTACTTTTCCGTCATGTAAATATCAACCTTTTTTATTTTTATGAACAGTATTGAAAATGCAGTAATAAGCCTATCACATGTAATTTAAGATGTAACACATGCTGAAAGTAATGTAGATGCAAAATGCTGTACTCTAGGTTAAAGCAAAAATGCATTGCTGTACTTCTTCTCTATTCCAGAGTATTTAATACGTTTTTATATTTTGCATCGGATTTTGTTGTATGGCCAAAAAAATGCCTGCGTTATAAAGAATCAAAAAAACGTTTCAATTGAAGTTGGTTAAAATGGTTTATTCTCCAGACTCAATTGTAGTGCGACAGTTTAGTGTAGGAAGTAATTGTATACACTGACCACTTGCAGATTATGGAAAATACTGTATGCATTAAAAGGTTCCCTCTTTATAACAAAAAAGGGGCCAAATGGCAAAAAAAAAACAAGCTAACAGAATGTCCACCAGCGCAAATAATGTACCCCACCCCCAAAAAAAGTCCTTAATGTCTGCTGTCAACTTGATTGCATCCTCCTTGATAACGCTTTAGCCCCGTATTTGCTACTTTCAGTGTGTGTTTTCTGTGATGTTTGCACCTTCTGAGATAGTTGGGTCACCTTAACTAAACGAGTGTTTTAAAAAATGGGCTTGAATTTATCTTTTTGATGTGTTTTTTTTTAATAGACAGGAAGTGAGCTTATGTGGTTGCTGTTGAGTTGGCCTGTTCTCTTCAGAATAGGGGGGGAATCTATACACCGCGTTGCATGTGGTCTCTAGACTGCAGTACTAAATGCATTTCAGACTTCTAGATGTTATAGTTGCCTTACTTTCTTTTTTTTCTCTTTTTTTTTGGTACCAAAGATTTTTATTTTTAAATGCACATTTGCTCCACATTTGTGGATTAGATGGGGAAAAAATTAAAAAAACAAATAAAAATTGTAAAAAATACTTTGGATTTCTAAAGTTATTGCATATATAAAGGCATTACATCCTGCATGTTTTGTCATGTGTGTGTGATGAAGCTAAACAAGTGCTCAGACAACTGGTATAGTTTCTTTTCCCGTTAATTGATGTAAAGCTGGGTCCAGGCATGGCGATGAGTAAGCGCAGGGATCCATGTGACATGGATATTTGTCACTCATCTGTGAGACAAAGACGACATTCCTTAACGCCATCTCCTACTAACTCCACAATGCAGTAGTTTTCCATAGCTTTGGGTTAATGAATCAAACCTGGGGTTTATTTTTTTATTTAATGTGTTGCAACTCCTGAGGGCGGAAGATTAGTTATGACTGCAGCAATGTTTTTTTTCCACTGAGGAAGTAGTGATTGTCAGATCTACAGTTATTCCCTACTAGGATTTAAAGCATTAGTAAACCAAAATCTGTTCATTTCTACCCCAAAAATGTTCAGAGCCAGGGTATTTTTATTTTTTTGCTCCTAAAAATAACCAGTGGCAGATAAAACGGTTTAAATACAGCCACAGTAAGCACCTGGGGACAGATGCCTCTGGGCGTCCTGGATTCCTGTCCCAGATTTACTCTCACACTAAGAGAACCGCATGAAAATAAACATCTTATTTTTGAGGCCAAAGCTACTCATCTCTGGTGACATAATTAAACCTTTACAATAAAGTTTATTTCGGTGTGCAGACTTAAAGCGGTCAGCCTTTTTGTTTTGTTTTGTTTTTTATTGCATACTTTATTCCTCAGACAACCCATAAAAGGTTTTGTGACACTATTTTAAATAAGAGTCAAGCCCAGACTGGCTGTGACCGGCTCTGTTTTCGTCCCATCTGGTTTATTGCATAACCCACAACTTTGACTTCTCTGGCTCACTATGGATGTTTCACCACATCTTCGCCTCTACAGGTAGTTCTGAGTTGGCCTCCAGGAATGTTAAACACTGTTTCTCAGCCGAGCTTATTTAGCTGTCTGGATCATAGCAGTTAGAGACTTATGCCTTATTTGGGAAATATCACATAAAAGATGTTAGTTTTTCACCTTGTTGCTGGGTTGAAAGCTGAGTTTTTTCATCTGCAGGAAAAGAAACACGATTCATACCTTGTAGTTGATCTCAAAAGATTTAGTTTTTTAGGTAGTATTTTATTTATGTTTTAAACATACCAAAACTGCTCTCTGTCACAGTCTCCTTGTGATCTAGAAAAAATATTCAAACTTCTACTAAGTTTATCCTTTTTCATGAGTACAACAAGAATAACAAAAAGAAACAGCATAAAAATCTCACCTCTCCTTTCCCTTCCTGTTAAAAAATCATAAAGAGAAGAATTATAAAGAGAGCAGAAAATGAACGTTCAGATTATTTTATTCTTTTTTAACTCACCCACAGTCTCCTCAGATGACTCAGACTCTGGATAAAAAGGGAAAAGAAAGCGGTCATTATGATTTCACTTGCTCCAATTTACCACGAATTTTTATTTTTGCTGTGCTTTGCTGCCACCCAGTGGCTAAACTATATAAACCTGGTTTACCTTCTGCTGCACCATTGGATTCTGCTGCTTCCTCTGGACAACAATGGCACAATTAAATTATGTTATATGACTAAATCAGCGACTATTACATTTCATTTTGGTATTGCTTTACATGTAAACAACTTAAAACACATTCTTTTAAATGTTTTATATAATGTGAAGATGACTTTCTCATGAAATTGACATATGTGTATTGCAAAGACTTAACCTTTTTGCTAACTAACTAAAAAAACATCTTCTAAGAGAGATTAAAAAGAGATTAAAATCTAATAATAACTGTTTAAATAAAATTAACGCATCGAAGCCAGCAATCTTCAAAGGAAAATTCTTTTATGGAGCAATTTATTTATTTTCAAAAAAATAATTAAATTAAAATTAAATTAAAATAAAAACAATAATTGATAAGGATCCATGTTGTTGCTCATTTTTGACGCTCCCAGTGTGTATAGTGCATACACAACATGGGAGAAAACTACATATTCCAAAACTAGCATTTACTGTAAGGTTAAGTATGGTCAGGACTAAAGTTAACAATGAAATGAAAAAGTGGAACTAAAAAAGGAGGAAAAACATACATTTCCCCTTAGGATTAAACACCACATGGAGACATAGCATGTTATGCACAAACCTTTGCTTTCATCTTCATCGCGCTCTTCTACCGTTAAAAAACATTTAAAAAGGAGACTTTAGCTTGTGTAAGTACATTTAAATCATGGTGTGACTGAGTGGGACTTACCAGATCCATCTTTAACAGCCTCTGTGAGGTTAAAAGGCTGGATTAACAAGTGATCAGCTCTGTTTATTTAGGAGACGGTTCATGATTTGCCCATGTAACTCTTACCAAGATAGCGGCTGTCTTCATTCAGATCCCCCGAAACTTGAAGGAATAAGTTTTAAAAACATGAAATGTCTACAAATATGTCCACCTTCGTCTTATTTGACCGTCGGATTTAAACTTACTGTTCATCTGAGCTGCTTTGGTTTTTTGAGCCGCCTCAAACTCCATCTGGTCTGAAGGAACAAATGCATACAAGCGAAAAAGACAGAGGATGTCAGCATTCTGGCAAAAAAAGACTGTACAAATATCACAATCAGATTCAAATGTAGTAATTAGCAACTCAGGAAGCTCTCCAGATATTTGAAATCATTCAAGTGAACATTTGCGTTCTGTATTTTACCTATTTTCTGCAGCTGAGTCAGCCCATCTGCACAGAAAAATTATGGTTCAGCTCATAACACCATCCACCATTAATGTTTTTAAGAGTGAACATCTCACCATAGTCAGTAGTGACATCTTCCTCCTTTTCTGAGTATTGCAGAGATGCTGAGAGGGCTGTAAGCCATCATGGACACACAAGAGATGATTTAGGGTCAAATTCACAATGATAAGTGATCCGCGGGTCAGATAGTGAAAGATCCACCTCAAAAAATGTCATTGCTTTATATATGTCATGCATCAGAACTAAAAAACCTACTAGAAATTTCAGTTTATTAATAGATGAGCCAACAGCAAGATTTGGGATTTATTGAGTTTGAGATATTTTTAATAACTTAAACACATAAAACTGAATAATTTTGTAATTTCCTTAATCTCGATTGGACTAAAACCATCTACATTAAATAACCCACAACACTTTTTTTGTCCTAAAATGTCTGATATAGTAAGGAAAATCTTTATTGAGCAACGTGGTCCTAAAGTAAATTTGGAAACTGGTTTTTGTCTAGAAAAAGCCTAATCGGTGCATCTCCAGTGAAATTCTACCAGGCTAACTTCAGACTTGTCTCAGTTACTTTGGAAGGTTAAATTTGTATGCAGATATTTAAAGGATTCCTGACTCTTACCGGACTGAAATGCTGCCACGGCAAGCACGACAAAAAGAGGCACCAAAAATCGCATGTTGGCGTCTGGAATGGTTTCTGAATGAGCTCCCGTTTTTTCCCCTCATTTAAATCTTCAGCCTCATCACATGTCCAGTACGAACAAGCCGGTTCTGGTACCATTGTCCCCCCCCCCACCTGAAAGATCAGCTTGGTGGTGCATCCCCAACAGATGTCTTCTTATTCCCTTTGTCAAAGAGAACCATTGTGGCCTCCCAGGGTCACATGGCTCTTTATTTGGGAAGTGAGTTGAAAACAATGTTTGCTTTTTTTGAATCAAAGCGGTGACTTCACAGGACGTGCTTGTCTCATGAAGGATGAGGCCACAATGTTAGTTGATGCAACTATTCCTCAGTTTATCGCGCCGATTATTGGAAACAGAGATGTTATTATTGTAACGATAAAATGTGGGTTGGTTTCAAACGCAGAACGATAATAAAAGTAATAAACCCATAAAATCTCTTGATTTAAGACTCTAATCTAGCTCATAATAACCATCTATGTTTGAACTTTAAAGATGAATTAGTGAACTGCAGGATTGTCTTGTTTTTCTTTATCACGAACCATCAAAACAATCTTTAAAAATTATCTAAGATTTAGTTTAAACTAAAACTAGAGCTGAAGAGTTCCATCAATTAAAGACCTTTTTTTTTTTTATCCATTATAGCTGTTTGGGTGTTTGTTAAGTATTATGTCCATTTTCTCTTATTTGTTCAAAACATCTAATCTTTAAATCATTTCATTTCAGTTTATTTATTTGTCCCTCAATGCAGAAGAGGACAGGAAGAATATTGAAAATAAAGCACAGAAGAAGTAGACCAGGAGTGCTTTCAGTTGAAAAACAAGGGATCTAATTTATTTACTAACTGCTCCCTTAGGACAGTGATGTGGGTTCTTACAAAAGCTCTGAGCAAGAGGAGCCTCATGTGGGAAGACAAAAGATTACAAAGTTAAAGGCATCAACGCCTCAGTAAGCAGTTCTGTCTAGAATAGAGGCCAGGCTTACAAAAAAAAGCACTTAGCCAAAAGCACTTTCCAGAAGACAGTTACAAAGATTAAACCGAGTTAATGGTGGCAGTACCTCCATCCAGCAAAACCGACACAACTAAATAGAAACATGGTGGTGGTTTCTAAGGCAAGGGAAAAGAAATGACACGTGTGGTCGCAGTGAAAACTCAGTTAATAGCTCCTTTCAGGTAAGAGATGAAGCCAAAGACAAACTAATGCATGGAAACTTTCCTTGCGACAGAAATACAAAGATAATACAGTAAATGGCAGAATTAGCTGCGTCAATGACTCAGTTTCAGAGACAGGAAAAATATGTTCCCCAATTTTAAATCTTAACCTAATTTTTAACTGATAAACTTTAATTTTCCATGTATTGCTTTACTTTTCTGCTCTCCAAGAAGAGATGGAAAACATTTAGGATTTCTCTTATAGCTCGTGTATTTATTTATTTAGAAGACAAAGACAAATCTCAAAATAGTGGTTTTAGAAAATAATATTGTTTTTATTAATCAGCTATCGGAGAGGATTGTAAACATTTCTTAAACTCTACACTACTCTGTTAGCCTGTTTAGTTTGGTTTGAAGGGAATGTGTCAATACCAAATGTTAAGTGCCACTTTTTGTAAAAATCTAAATAGTAATTATTTATGTTTATAAAGTGGTAAATGAATGATTTTTAATTACAATTTATGTCTAACTTGATCAGAGCAGAAAGTACAAGTCAAGTATCTCTTTAAAAGGCGGTGTTCAGGCCACGATTCATGGGTGTGAGAGGAAAAAATGTCTGAAAACAAACGGGTCCTTCACGACAAATGCCGAAACGACTATTGACAAGGAACGATTTATGAAATATTAAATCCCCAAACTCTGATGTAAAAGGAACAATTTATTTTAGTTTCTTTTGAAATGTGTGGAACTAAAATATTGAAATGCTGCTTGATACCTGAACTTGCTAGGAAATAGTCGCAGTGAGGTGAGGAGGTAGTGAGATGAGGAATCCAGTCTGGAAAAAAAGTAGCTAAAGTGTTTTTAAGACAAGCTAAAGTGTTTTTAAGACAAGCTAAAGGGTTGGATTAGGTTTACATGTGCAACTCACAGGGAAGCTTCAGGATTTACCCCTCAATGCAGCTCGACTCACAGTATTACGACTACTTTCTGTTTTTCTTGATTCTGTCAGGATTAAAGAAAAGGAGAAAAATAAGCTGTTTTTGTCAAAAGATTAAAACAACAAATCAGTGGCTTGAAATCACAGGCTTGTTGTCTTGTTATGATTAAATTTTTCTACTATTTCCGTTTCTTTTCAGAGTTCTCCTCTCAGTCGGGTGTGCAGGTCCTCCTGATCGATCTTGCCGCTCTGCTCATGCCAGCGGTGGTGAGCCAGCAGGGCCACATTGCGGGCCGCGATGGCGCTCATCTCCATCGCGCTTGCTGCCCACTCCACGGCATTGAGGTAGTACAGCCTGCTGTGTAGGATGAACGGAGGCGTCTTCCGGTGCGGCGGACTGTAAGACGGATACGCGAGCCATTGTGTCTCGGACACGGAGTCGTAGGAGAGGAACATCTGCTGCAGCTGCTGCTGGGTCAGTGGTGCGGAGGAGAACACCTTCCAGACTTTGGGAATGCTGGCGGGGGGTTGTTTGTATCCGTCGGGGATGTGCACAGGGTTCAGGGAGCTCAGGCTGTTGATGTCGCAGCCCTTGAGGTCGGTGGTGAGGATCTCGGACACGGTGAAGTCCGAGGCCGGCTCGGCGGTGCCCAGGTACGACATGTTCAGGGTGCCGTGCACCAAGGTAGCCACCGTCTGGTGGTACAGACCCGGGTAGTGAGTTGGGATGGGAGGCGAGAAGCCCGAGAAGGTGATGTCGGACTTTCCCTGATGAAGAGGAGTCGCTACGACAACGATGTCATACAGAGAGTGTGCCGCGCCGGATTCTCCAACGTAGTTAACCTCGTAGTAACTGGCCATGCTTCCTACAAAATAGAGAGCAGAGATAAAAAACATTTAGCAGAGAAAATGTCTGTTTCTAATTGCTAAATGAGGCAACGTGGAGGATACCTCTCTTTGATGGTCGAGTCTTCATCGTGATGGAGGTCACTTTGGCAGGAATAAGTTCACTTTTGCTGTGGTAGAGCAGCCCAGAGCACATTCTCTTATTGCCACCGTCCACTGCCCATAGCCCTGAATCTGCCCCAGCTAACGACACCGCCCCTAAAACCACATTATATATTAACATTTTAAATCTCTGGGTGGTGTGGACATCTACCACTCAGGAGAGAAATCTGTCAACACAAGCAAAAATACTCATGTCTACATGCATGAGGATAAAAAAAACAAAACAGTATTTGTAGAGTGAAACATGGCGGTGGAAGAACTACGCTTTAGGTTTGCTTTTCAAACACAAACAAATGCTAAAATGACAACATACTTGGCTAAAGGTTCACCTTTCAGCAGAAAAAAAAAGACTCCAAACATACAGACAGTCTTCAAGATTTGCAGATTTGAGGGACTCTCTGTTTTAACGATACGTGATTAGGATAATTAGGTCTTTAGCAGAACTCTCTTAAGTTAACGGCATGCCAACAAGGCATTCATACTTTAAAAGAGGGACTAATCTAGGAGATGGATGACACTGGATCTTGGTAATGCGGTATGACACCAAAGCTTTACATCAAAATCGAATTAATAATCTAAAACGATACCTAAAAATGATTGTTTCGATAGTCCCTTTTTGAGCTATAGCTAATTTGTAAAGAACTAGACAAGAAACTCAAATTCTATGCATGCAAAACCGGTTGAGGTTTGGTCGTTCCTGCAGCAAATTATGGTTCTATAAATGCACCACATACTTTACACTTTTTTTTTTGTATATATAAATTTAAAAACCCTTCCTAATTTTCCTTCTCCTTCACCATTATGCGCTGCGCTGTCATATGATTCAAAAGACAAAATGCAATAACGAAACCTGAATCTTTTTGTAAAGCACATAGTTTCGGGGGTTTTTTTCATTATTTTTTTAGAAAACATACCAACAAAGCCATTGATGCGGACGCTTTGGCCGTAATTCACGTGCGTGATTGGTGAAACGATATCGTTGATGAAGGTCTGTGAGAATCCTTCTCCCATCATGGCCTCTTCCAGAGTTTGATTCATCAGGGTGAGGAAGCCATCACCTCCCATGGCATGCAAGAGCTTCTCCACACTGGAGAACGAGTAACCGTACTGCTGGTACTGATAGATTCTGTCATTAGCAGGATTCACAGGATCATTAGAACACCTTATGAGCAGATATAGCAACAATACACTTATTTATTTATTTCTTTATTGTACTCCTCACCTCATGAATTTGTCCATCACACTCTCCATCCACATCTGCATACGAAGGAAACTGAATCCATACCGCCAGAGCATCGTGAAGAAGTTAACAATAAACCAATCGCTCTCTTCGAACACAAGCTCTTTCCCATCAAAGATCGCCATTTTGGAGGGTACGTCTTTCCTCTGAGGGATGCCTGTCGACACAGAGGCATCGAGTTTAGAACGAACACACTTCACGGATTTTTTGCACGTGACCTATTTGTGTTGAGGTTACCTAACGTTTCAAGGAAATGCTTCATGTGCAGGTTCAGAGGGTGGATCACAGAGCCTCCGGTCTCGTACTCGTAATCCCCGACCCTCACCGTCGCTAGTCGCCCTCCGATGGTTCCTGATTCGAACACGTCGATCTTGACCACGGGTCCGAACTCCTCCCTCAGATAATGAGCCGCCGCTGTTCCGCCGATTCCTGCTCCTATCACGGCTGTAAAAGCAGATGAGACACGAACAGTAAAACAAAATGCACGTGCCAAAGTGGTATTCTTCCTGTTTTGCAGCACAAAATGTGTTATCATCAAAGAAAAATGTACGTTAAACCTCAAAATACTCATGCAATGAATTAGAAATGACCTATAAATGATTTAGAAAGCAATGAGACACACCATTTCCTGTTTCTAATCTAAACTTCAACCTCAAACCAATCTAACTGAATGCAACCCTGGACTTGAGTATTGACTTCAATGCAACAAAAACAGTAAGAATGGAGAATCAGAGGAACTACACAGCGAGTCCTTTCTGTTGTCTGCAGGAGAAATTGTACTTCCCTATTTTCTTAGGCTGCTCCTGAAGCTCTGCTGCTGAAGCCAAACTGATCCCGAGGAGCCATAACTCAAGGAGGAGCAGGGCTCGCAGTGAAGGCGAGAGGAGGCTCATGGCGGGTGTTTACAGACCCTCAACCAGGAACATCTGTGCACGAAGAAGAGACAGTAAAGCGCTGGCAACTTCTCCTGAGGGTCAAAGTTCGCACACCGTGACTCACACGTGTACCTCACAGCTAAGAGTGAAGCAATTTAATCATTTAAAACTATATTTAATGTCAAACTATGCGGAAAAAACTCCGTGGGGTAAGACCTTTTCAAATTCATGATTAATGTTACGTAGTTTCAAACGTCACCAAAGAGAGAAAGCTGCGACAGAGTTAGACTTACATTAAAAAGTAAAAATCAGGAAAACAAAACAAGGTTTTTGGTAACAGAGGCTAACATAGAGGCAAAAAGTTGAGGGAAGAACTACAGCAGACCGGAAGTTTCTTCTTCTGTTGTTTTGGCTCCAAGTTATACCGCCACCATCTGGACTGGAGTGGGATTTTGTCATATATAACAATAAAACACGGTAATGAATGAATGAATAAGATATTTTCAACAAAAATGTATAAAATAACCTGCAAAACAAAAAGTCAGATGAAGTACAAGCCTTTCCGGATTGTATTTAGAGATAGGCTACAGTATGAATACATGTTCTATGGTCTCCTGGCTGTTACTGCACTCACAAGTAACAACATATGTGTATATCATTGGCTGTTATCCTTTTGTAATCAGAATGCTTGAATACCGACTTCCAAGTTTTAAACAACCAAGGGAAACTCTCTTCCTAAGCGGACTATGGAATCCCACATGGTAGCTCACAAAATGAAGATAAATCAACAGATACCGGCTGCATCTTTTATCATAATCAGAAATAGTTTGCAGTAGAGCTTGATATATGTGTAACTTTTGTCTGTTATTAGAGATCAACCAAAACAACTTCATACTGCCATATTGGAATCCCGACTTCTCCAGCTTTGATAACCAGAAAGCTGTTTTATTTGTAATAGTTATTGTGTAAATATATATTTGCAGATAACTTAATACTTGCTGCTTATAGTTTGGATTTCTACTGATATTTGTCATGCAACAACTACACCAAAAATTGAATGAATCAGAGTTTGATGTTGTTATAGTAACTACTCTCAACTTCAAAGTTTCTCTGCCTTAACAATATTACCAAACACATATAAAGAGGAGCAGGAAAAGCAGATGAGGTGGATTAATAATAAGGCTTCCTAACAGCTGTAAAATCAATGATCTATGACATTTATGTGAAACATGAAAAATGCCTTCAGCAGAGGCCTAATAATTCAAAGTAAGACTGCTGCCAGAGATCCATACCACAGAATTAATAATTGAGTATTTTAAGTTGTAAGTTTAAAAAAATATATTTTAGTTCCTCGATCGTGACTTACATTTTTTTCATTGTTTTTGATAGATAACATTAACATTAATGATGGATTACTTTCAAAATGTAGGCTTTTATTTTGAAAGCGTAAGCCCGGCGGAAGTCGTGCAGAAACGGAAGAAATCCGGAAGTAACGTAATCATCCCCGTAAGCTTAGACCATGCTTGAATAGAGGTGACATTTTCCGCGGCTGGACTTCCCGTCTCGGTTGAATGAAAAGTGCTTTTGTTTTTGTCCATTCATAGCTTGTTTTGGTTTTTTGTCTGAAGGATCAGAGTGACCTGCAAAGATGGCGGAGGCCCACCAGACACGCGTGCAGGAGGTGGTAGAAGATATGGTACAAGGTCTGGAGAGGGAGCACATCCGGAAGATGCAGGTATGCGAACTTCTTTAAACCTGCTCCGTTTACCAACATCTCGTGGTGACCCTGCGATGCTTCGTCGCCGCAGGGACGCATGTTCAGATGCAGTGCAGATTGCTGCGACCGACCCTCGGACACCATGTCTCAGGTGCACCAGTGCATCGAGAGGTGTCACGCTCCCCTGGCCCAGGCTCAGGCTCTGGTCACATCAGAGCTGGAGAAGTTCCAGGTGAGAGCCCGGAAAACGACCTGCATTCACCTCAGTCACAGCCCCAGGTTTCCAGAGGAGCATCCAGGGATGATCAGAGGAGGAAACGGAATCTTCTGTTAGTGATACAACAGTAGAGTTATCTGAGATGCTTTCTGTAGATTATTATTTCTACAACACATGCATTACATGACAAAAATGGCACAAAAAAACTAAAAAGTTCTTAGAGCTCTATAAACAATATTTATACAATTACAATCAAAAGCACAAAAAAGAGATTGCAGCCTCTTATTATTATCATTTTACAGCAAAACTGCATAATAATTTGTAACTGCTCTATTAAATATGATCATTTTGAAATGTCAGTGGTGTACGTGGAGGTAAAACCTATTTCTATCCCCAACATTACGTTCTTGATCCGTAAGTGTTCAATTTCAAAGTTTTATCAGTGTATCTCGTGGCTCTGTCACGATGACGTTTAAAGTAACGATAGAGATGCTAATGAGAAACATACCAATTTAAAATGTTTCTTTTAAGACAAGAGTTACGTACAGAAGTGGATTTTTATCACTAGACTTCACACGGTAGCTGCAGTAATTCATATTTTTGAATTTATAAAAAATAGGAAAAAAAAACGTTTTCAAACATCAATAATCTTAATTCATCACTGTCATGATAAATCAGAATTCTTACTATGATAAGACATGTAATATAATAATTATCAACAGTAAAATAAATCACATCCTTGTATAGCATATTAGTAAATGCTTAAGGTTTTTAAGAATGAAATCCCTGTTGCAATTATGTGTTTTGCTCTTTTTGAAATTGTTGATATGTTGCACATATAAGTGAAAATGTTATGTATAACCGTTAGTGATAAAGAAAATGTCCTGAAATTAAATAACCCTTGTAAACAGTTTTAATATATAATATTCTGAAAAGACACTACAGGAAAACCTTAATTCTAATGGAAATTAGTAAAAAACAATTGCATCACAATAATTTAATCGCATTAATATTAATTTTAATATTATTGTCCCTATGAAGACTTTTAAGAAGAAGTAATGTTTTCGTAAAGTTTTTTTAGAGTAAAGTTGATTTGTCGCCTTTATTAGAATCTATTAGAATAAAGTTTTTTGTATGAAACAATAAAACTGTCACCACTGATATCTAAAATAATCTTTATAAAGAATGTTATGTTTTCTAAAAACATACAGATAAAAGCAGTTCTGGGTAAAAAAGTGCCTTTTTTAGTTGTTTTTTTTAAACATGTATAATTAAGTTATATTGAGGTATGTACATAATCGTATCGCTATCAGGATATATTTCTTGTCATGATAAGAATTGTGATTTATTGTCACAATGATAAACTAAAAACAGTGATGGTTGAAAACAAAACAGCACAGTTCTTGTTTTTTGTTAACGTTTTCCCCACCGTTTGTTTCATTAGAGCAATGATAAATCAGAAAAGTATGATTAATGGGAGTTACTTTCTGCAACTAACTGATTAAAAAACACACCTCATTATGACACTGGTGTGATAAAGAACCCTGGTATTGATATTTGCACAAGACATGATGGGCAATATAGAAAAATCTGTTTCCTTGTTCCTCAGGACCGTCTGAGCAGATGTACGATGCACTGCAACGACAAGGCAAAAGATTTATTCGACTCCGGCTCCAAGGAACCGGCGGTCCGATCACTGATGGACCGCTGTGTGGGCAGCTGTGTGGACGACCACATAAACCTGGTCCCTAGCATGACCCGGAGACTCAAGGAGAACCTGGACTCTATACCCCAGTGAGGAGCGAGTAGCCCGGACTTAACAGACGGGCGGTTGTTGACCTTTGAACACCAGGAACCCTAAATGATGGGAAAAGAGCAATCTAAAGCAAATAGTTAGCAAATAATGTAAAAATAAATAAATGTATTTAAAACTATTAAGCTGAAGTGGTTGAACAAAAATTTAAATTCCGTGTCTTGACTACATTCAAAAGAAAATGGAAATATCTTAGGTTTGAGCAATGGGCCAGCAATGTTCTCCTAACCTCTGCTGACCAAGAGTCCGGATCAAGATCTTTAAATGCTGAAAGATAATTTTTTTTCATCTTAATTAAATCTAGTGGTAACATAAGGCCTTATGGTCTTAAGTCTTTATACCATTTTCATTCTTTTTTTTTTAGATTTACATTTTCCTTTCAACTTTAGGGTATACTTACTTATTCCTTTGTAATTTTGACATTTTTTTCCCTCATTTCAACCTTTTGCTCATTTAAACACATTTCCTATAAATTTGTCTTATCCTGGAACGCCTGAGACACAACAAAGGCCCTAACCCCTTATTTTAACCAAGTTACCCCTAAAGCTTTGTTTTGCAACACAACGTTCTGTGTAAAACTGGTCTGCAAAGCTGTGTTGAGTCACATTCTTATCTTATAATAAATATTAGCTCATCTTAAAACATGTTATACAAAGATAGCAGCCATTGCTTCAGCCCTTAAGTGATCAAATAATGCATCCAAACCCAACAATCCAGCATACCTTTGCTGGTCCATGTCTTCAGATACCTTTGAAAATCAGACAGCCTCACCTACTCCTAATAGCAATTTGTGTTATTACAACTGGTAAAGTAAGAAAAGGAAGCAGATGTCAATCTGTACAAGGAAAAAAAAAATCCCACCATCCTGGTATTTAGACTATTTCACTCATAAACACACCTGTTTGCATGTAGTAAAATACTTATACTGAAAAAAAAAGAAAAAAGGATTGGATTGTATGATAGCACCATGGCCCGTATGAAAGGGTCGTTTTATTGGCAGTAAAGACGCATTTACATTTGTCAATACCTCATAAAACATTACAAAACTTAAAAAGATTTAAAAAAACAACACCGAAATTAAAAGTTCAACTTTGTACACAATGACGTCTGTACAGACAAGTTCTTTGGAGATGCAGAAGTGATTAAAAAACAGCAGGTTTACAACTTATCCACATAGTGAACACATTAACCAAAAAGAAAGCAGATATAAGAACCGACTGCACAGATTTAGGTAACCGCTCAGATGAATTAAAGATTTACCTCGCGTAACTTAGTTGTAATTAATGATCAGGAGCCTGACTGAATATCAGTGAGAGGGCAGGAAACCTGTGGAAATATAAGCATATAAGGTCTGAATAACCCAGCAGACAGAAGAGGGTGGTTAGAAGTCTGGCTTAAATTTATGATGCTGCTTCACAAAATGAGACAGAGATAGAAGCTGCTCTGTTGAATTTAAGGAAGGCACAACCAAGAGTTTAAACATGTTAAAACATAAACATTCTCCTTCTACAACATCTGTTCATTTTCCCTCCTTGTCATTCATTTGGCTATATATTTTGAATAAATAAAACAACACAATTTACGTTTGCCACAGGAGATTTGGCCATTTTCTATTATATGAGTGAAAGGGTCTGAGAGGTTTCTGATACAATTAGTCCATTTAAACCTGAATTAAAGCATATTGAGCCCAACCTTTAAAGATTTTTGCTCTGATCTAAATTTTAAATAAAAAAGACATTAAGTATAACTTAAAAAAAACAAACTCAACATATATTTCCAAGCCCCATCTAAAAAAGCAGATTTCCTCTCTGATCCATTTTATGAGGTGCTCCAGCACACAATGCAGCCGATTGTAAGAGAAAAGAAGTAGATGGAACTCACTTAGACCAAAAATCTGGTGTAAACCTTTTCAAAGCCGTCAGTTTGAAACTCAAACTGCTGCCAAAAATGGATCGAAAAATGCCTCTAAACTCCACTAAAAGCAAACAGTTGGTATGAACACGAGGTGTTAAATGCACATGAAGTCTATGTTTCAATTTTTAACACAGGAATGGTAGCAGCCGGTGGCTGTAAGAACTATCAAGACACAGGGCGATTGGCGCTTTCTGGCTCCGGTGAGTCTGGGCACTGGTCTGAATGAGGCGACGTATACAGGAAGTTACAGCACACATACAGGGGGAATGATAACAACCGGCTGTCTAGGTTCATCACCACGTACTCCTGCGGGATCAATTTGAAAAAACATGATTATTAAGCAGCACATAACTTCAGCCAATTACAGCCTAGCAGATCTTACGGACCTGGTCTTTCTCCAGGGTGAGCAGCTGGTAACCAGTAGAGCGACTGCAGACCAGCTTCCCTCGGCTGTCGAACGAGGCGAGACGTAACCTTTGGAAAAGAACAAAGGAGTTAAAGTTATGACTGAAAATTAACGACATAACGACAAAAGCAAGTTTTTGACTATAAAAAATAAACGCTTTACAGCTAAAAACTCCTATAGATATTCTGGATATTTACAACCAAAAAGATTAACTTTATTCTGTTCATCCATCTCTATGCTTCACATAAGAACAAACAAAGTACTGCAATATCTTTAATGGGCTATTTTTCAGCCTTTTATGTTTCTGCACAAAAATATGGGTTCAAATTTTCAAAACCTATAAGACTCCAGGGCCTGACCCTAAGATTCCAAATAAGACGTGCTAAATTGCTTGTGAAAATAAAAAAGCAAAAAACAAAATCTACTTATTGGGCAGGTTTTGGGTGATCTACAAAGATGCAGATCACTGTATTTAACTGAGGCTACTGCCTGGCCACAGTGTGTCGGAGAGCAGAGTGGCTAATTAAATAATAATCTAAATGTGGTCAAACACAATAGGAAAAATGTACAAACCATTTAAAATAGCTGTATTCAACTAGCAAACAAAATTGGCCAACTGGACGAGCCTGGTCTAGTTTGCTGTGGAGAAGAGATTCTGGGTCTCTTTGCTTGCCTCCATGACATTAATGGGAATATAATGGATGGATTTTTGGACGAATATTATGCTTTAATAACTTTTGCATTGCTTGCTGATCCTTTTAAGGCTGAACTTGTACCACTTTTAAAATCAGAGTTTAGCTTGGTTTAATCATTGATACAATTTAGAGCTCTAGATCATGACAACACGGTCTTATTCCCAAGTTCTATGTTAAAAACCAGGTAAAACGACTACATTTCTCACCTGTAAGCCAGATGTCGCCGCGGTTGTAGACTCACAGCGCCTCCACATGGCTGGCTGAGTGTATTTCTCTTAAAGACTATAAACCGGTTTGTGTAAGTGACCAAGAGGTCGAACCCAAAGTTGAAACCCGTCCACCTCCAGCAGTACTGACACAGAAAACATTGGGTTATTTCTCCAAGAGTAGATTATAAAAGGAGGCAAAAATCATCAGAATGAGCACAAACTCACATCTCCATCTTTGCTCAGCTTCCTGCCACACCTCATACTGTTCTGCTCAAACTCTTCTTTGTTTGGCTCTTGAGGTCTAAACATACAAAGACGGTGTTATTTTCTAAGGCAGCCAAGAATATTGCATCCGAAAAACTCATTTGTTCTCAGGATCTCACCCATTATCATTGTCAAACTCTGTCCGCAGCATAGCAAACCACTGGTTTTTGTACATTGCTGTTAGCCACTCTATTAACAGGAATTATAGACACAACTAAATAACAGAGAGAACTAATTTAAATATAGGTTAAATAAGACGAGTTTAAGATGTGATATCTTTACCAGGGGGCAGAATATTATCCCTCTCCAGGATGCGTGCAGATGCAAGATCGTTGATGATGTACTGGAGACGTACGAGGCGAAACACGGAGCGAAACCCCGCCCCATCCTCTGTGTTCAAGAACGGCTCCTTTTCACACAGGTCTACGTGTTGTTGTTAAACAAAAAAAGAAAAAAAAAAAGAGTTTTTGGTAAGAAACAATTGCAAATATTCGGCTGGGGTTTCGAGAAGATGCAGCTGACGTCACCTGTCCTTCGTTTGCAAATCCAAGCATCGGCGTCAGCCAGGAGCTGCTTGATTGGGCCATCCCATGAAGGATTGAGCTGCAGGAACATCCACTGCAGGCGCCGCCAAGGTATAAAGAGACTAATTAAAATAGGATCAAAATAAAAGGAATACAGTATATGAAGCTCTCTCACTTACCTTTTTCAGGGCGGTGTATATGTCCATCTCCACCTGCATGACAAACAGGTCTGAGGACTGGATGAGCTGCGCCATTACATCAGGCCTGCAGTGACACAGCAGACAAATGGGGAACATAAAACAGCTTGTTATCCAATCGTTTGTCTAATCTAGAAGAAAATAATCAAATCTAGAGTTCCTTCAGATTTTTGGATCAAAATCTTGCACATTTTCTTATCCTTAGCAGTTTGTAGGGGGTATATAAAAAGCCTCCAACCATGGATGGATGCGTTCTTGGGTAAACTAAAGAACAAAGTTTGAGGGACAATTAGGTAGACAGACAAAAGGATGAATGGGTAAACAAGCTGATGGACAAAGGGTTGACTAAATAAATGTATGGCTGACAAACCAAACAACTGGACATGTAGATCACTGGGTGAAAAATGAACCACTGAATGATAAAGTCCCGAAACAGAAATATGTAACTATAATTCAGATTCTGTTTTTATTTCATACTTCAGTTTCAGACATTAAAAAAAATGCTTGAAGCCACGTGAGCCCCAATTAACCTGATCTCCAATAAACGCTTGTGTGTGCTGCATTAAAAACATACATTTGTGGCATTTTTAAAAATAAAGCCGGTGCCGACAGAACACGTACCCAAGTTCTTTCATTAAGTCGACGTTTTGATGGGTCATCAAATTGTTCAGAAGCCATTCAAGGCATCTGCAGAAAAATATAAGCATACAAGGCAGGCTAGCTGTAAGTATTTGTACTATTAAGAGTCTAATCTTTGTAGTCTAAGTGTCAAATTCTCACTTTTTCGTGACTGAATCCAAACCATAGATGCCCGCACAAGCATAGTAGCCGCACACGGTCTTCGCACTTATGTTCTCAGTCATGGTTTCACCGCACTGCTGGATCAAGCCATCCTGTCAACATACAAATACCGTAGATACTGATTCTTTTTATGCAAAAACGTTTTTTATTTTACTTTTCAGAAAAAGGATTTTTTTTTTTTTTTTTTTTATGCGTACTGACCAGCTGTAACATGCACCCAGCAGCGAGTATACTGATGACCTGACTGGGTTTGATCAGGACATCATCGCGGTACAGAGATCCAAAGACGACTTGCAGAGCTGCACCGACACATGACAGCAAATGGTCAGGATTGTAAAAACGGTAAAGGGTTTTTTGTTGTTGTTGCGTAACTCTCACCTTCAGCATCGATGTTTTGGTCGGGGATCTCCAAGTTGATTTCCATCATGCTGGACTCCTTCCAAGAGCCGCTGAACATGCTGGAGAAATAGCCAGACTGCGAAGGGAAAAGGAAAACACAGTGATGTAGTAATAAATAAATAAAATGCTTTGAAGAGAGACGCTTTTTTCCGACTATATTACCTGACGAAGGTACACTATGTGGAGGTTCCACTCCTGCTCCAGAGCACAGATACGAATATCACTGTTTTCTCCATTTAGAAACAAGGTCTGATAAATGTACTTTGAGGTGGTTTTCAACTTTTTCCTGTGGATGGAGAATGAAAGAAAGCCAGGGATAAACTTTCAGCACCAAGAATAATAAGATAAAAACAATAAACTGAATACATTTTGACTTGCCTGCGAGGTGTATCTAGTATGTCATCATCTTCATCTTCACTGTCGCATTCGCACTGAGTGCTCCGCTTCCTCTTTTTGCACTCGCAGCCGTGTTTTCGGCTGCAGCTCGTACACTCGGACGCTTCACTTGGTTCCTGAAAGAGGAGCTGGGCCTTACTGACCACGGCTCCCATCTCTACACAAATAATAACTAAGGAGAATAACAGATGCAAAAAAACAACAAAAAAATCATGCAATGTTTTCATTTTTTAAAAATTATTCTTATTAAATAGTAAAGCATGTCAATGTTAACTACTTGTTATTGTTGTCCAGTCCTTACTATGCACCTCCAAATTGTGGCACAGCTTGTTTTTTTTAAGGTCTTATTTTAATTTGTAGCATCTATTTATTAGCAGAAAAAAGGGAAGTAAAAAGAAAACGAGGACATTCAGTGAAAGGCTTAAGAATCAAACCTGGACTTGCTCTAATACTAATCCATCTGCTGACCCCATAGCAGAAGATTTAAAGATAACATCACTAATTGTTCGTCTCCTTAGGACTTTAAAGAAATTAACTCTGAGGGATTAAACAGCATTCTTTTAAACTTTACCCACAACTTCATTGTAAAATAATTGGTGATCATTAACCTCAAACAAATTTGTTGTAACATCTCTCCTTGGGGGATCAACTGATTGTAGTTTTTTTCTATATCTGACTTTAAAAATCAGAAAACCATCTATAAATATTTAATGCCACCTTTGTTTATATGACCAAGTTGTTTGGAACTTAAAAAGTTTAGAGTAAGAACTTCACAAATACATTTAGAAACTAACTTATTATTTTTCACCTCTTTAGATAAAGAGAACCTCTCTTAGCATCATTCTCCACCCTGCCTGAAACGTTAGCGCTTTAATCTGCTCTGAGAGTACATTGTATTTATGATATTCTTTGGAGCTTTTGAGAAAGTACTTTTGTTTGTTATCGATTTCTTCAGTGCATTTCTCTCATCAGAATCAAAGTTCACATTTATGTAAACAGCTTAACCTTCACAACATGGTAGCAGTTCTTCATTTACTCCAATAACTTGCAAATCCTTTCAAACTTGCATGTACAACTTCCATGCAATGCTTTCCTTTATTATTATTATTGAAACATTGTCAGTGTAATTATCTAACTAGATGGGATTGTTGCTGGATTAAAAAAAAAACTAAAAAAACTATTCTGTAAAGTTATAACTTCAAATTCATAAATTTAATCTGTAGTGATAAATAAAGCCTTACAAAGAACAAGTCATGCATTTATTATTGTGACCAAGTACAGATGTAAAGAAAATGGCATTATTGTAACTGTGACGAACAAAAGGCACAAACACTGTTATATAAAGAAGATTTTGTCCCACTTACCAAAACGTTACGAACAAAAGCTGTGGAAGATGCGTTGATGTTAATAATCCCTGTGAACCCTTAAAGAGACACTGCAGAGACGAGCTGACCTCACAGCTTCTTTGGACGGATTCGCCAACACGTAGAAAAACAGCGATTCATTTTTACCTCCACCCTGTAAAAGCCTCCATCTAGTTCCGGTTACATTTTTCAATTTAAATCACAGCGATACCGACATCAGGGCATATAAAAGGGGATTTAAGAGAGAAAAAATTACTGTTTGCTTTGTTTCTTCTTCTTCTTGACATGCGGAACATCCGCCCTCCAGCGCATTGCTGAAGACCTCTAGTGGTGGAGGCTGGTTATGACAGTCAGGATGGGTCCCTATACTCTACTATATTATTTATCTATCTATCTATCTATCTATCTATCTATCTATCTATCTATCTATCTATCTATCTATCTATCTATCTATCTATCTATCTATCTATCTATCTATCTATCTATCTATCTATCTATCTATATGAATAATAGTTTTTCAAGCATTTACCCTTATGTTAAAATTAAGAATTAAAGCTATCCCTGACTCTTGTTTAATATATTCATAGAAGGATTTGTTATAAACAAAATTGTAATGCTGATTAATATATTTCTGTATCATATGTGACCATAATATAAATTCCTTATCTTTGTTTCGTTATTGCTACAAAGTAAACTCTATATACTCTAATATCCAAGGTTGCTGATTTATATTGGTCTTATTTATTTTTTTCGTTCTCATCCACATCAAAAACTCTCATCACAAGGTTGAACCATGTCTTGAGAAGGCCCCTTAAATTATCCTACTTATTTATTGTTAGACGCTCTCTTCATTTTTGAAGAGGCATCTCTACCATATCTTTGA
Organism: Orestias chungarensis; assembly: GCA_032876305.1. Classification (NCBI taxonomy): domain Eukaryota; kingdom Metazoa; phylum Chordata; class Actinopteri; order Cyprinodontiformes; family Cyprinodontidae; genus Orestias; species Orestias chungarensis. The sequence continues at coordinate 7,097,947 of JAVLVB010000002.1, forward strand.
ATAAAGCTGATAGAGTAGTTTTAATTGCAGCTGTTCAAGTCGTCAATGCTTGATACTGAATAAGATCTTACTTTTTGGACGTTTAAATCTGCTACTGAATTGTAACCATTCATCCATAGTCTAGTGCTGACCTGATTTTGTTCTTGCTTGCTTGCTCATTACAAAACAAGATATATAATTTGCTTTATATGTCTTAAAATATCTAAATACATTAATTCATCCAGTCCTAGTAAGTGTAAATCTGCCTCGGTTTCCTGGCATGATAGAGTCTAGACCAATTCTTGACCTTATTCCCAAAAATGCTTTTATTTGTAACCTGTCTCATCAAAAACAAACAAAAAATTACTTTATCATTAATAAATAAAATTCATAACATTATTCTAAGAGGAAATCACTGAAGACTTATTTTTAGTTTCTTCTTGCTCTTTAAAGCTTGTCTAATTTATTTGATCATACAAGGCTGGAATAGAACATTATTTTTATAAATTGTTTAAAAAATACAAATAAATGAAACAAAATAAAACACAGTCATATGAAGATTTTCTTTGAGATTAATGCATTTCTTTTACTAAAAAAAAATCTTTTTTTTATTGTGAGTCATTTTGTAGGTAGTGACATAAAAGAGGGTGGACTTAGCAGCGGAATCAGCCAATGAGCGGAGAGCAGCTCTTTGACAACATTCCAGTCCTTCTCCTCCTCCCCTCCTCTCTCTGGGACTGTGACACGTAAACTTTGTCCGCCATATTCCTCCCGCAGCCCACCTCCACCTCCTGCTCCACCTGGACTGAGAGAGCCGAGAATTTAAAGAATTTCCAGGAAAAACAATAAGATGGAGGCGAGAGACGCTTCTGCAGGTGAGGCTGCTGCTAGCTCTGAGAGAGACAGACAGACAGGAGCAGTTTGTTGTTTTTTGTGTAAATAAAACTACTGAACCTGAAGTGTTGTTGTTGTTGAATAGGGGACAATGACTCAATTCAGATCTGGTTTAAACTCGCCTTTGAGATATAACAATGGCTTTTATTGTCCTTTATTCGCCTTCCAGGTGCTTTTGTGGCCACTGAAAGAGAGCAGCCATCTGGAAAGAAGATTGCAGGTCCGAAAGCAGTGAAAGCACAGAATAAAAGCAGAATGGAGGAGATCTTCGGGTTCAAAAAGGAAGACCTGAGCTCCTGGGAGAACCTGGTGGCCCTCCTGAACCGACCTACTGACCCTGCATCTCTGGGCATGTTTCGCTGCATGTTTGGTAAATGAATCAATATACAATGTGACGTTTACGTCAAAACCAGTGGAAAACAAGAATCTCTCGTCATGACTTGAGTTTTGTGCAGGTTTGCTGATGGCTATAGACATCACACAGGAGCGGGGCCTCAGCCACCTGGACTACAAGTACCTGGACGGGGCCCCCGTTTGCCGCTTCCCACTCTTCAATTTCCTGCAGCCCCTCCCACTGGACTGGATGTACCTGGTCTATCTGGTGATGTTCCTCGGTGGGTAGCTTACCATTAAAGAACTCAACTCAGCTAAGCTAAAAAACATTTTATTTATCCAACACAGAAATTATCTTATCCATGTTTCCTCAAATAATTGCAGTAGATGCTGATGGTGGGCTGGAAGGATCTCTTCCAGTAATTACAGCAGATTTAAGCCTCTACCTGCAGACAGTTGTTTTATAGCAATCTCATAAAGAGGATGCTCAGGATTTCATAAAGCGCCTTCTTTCCCTTCCCATATTGATGAGCAGCAAAAATTGCTTTCTATTTTTATACACCTGTAGCACTTCTAGAGCAGCAAACTATTCAATTCAGTTTATTTCATATAGCGCATATTTACAACACATGTCGTTTAATGGCACTTTACAAGGAAATTATTTATTTCTTATCATAAATGCATGATAAACCAATCAGTTTCCAGTCTAAGGAAACCCTGAAGATTGCATCGAGTCACTGACTTGCTGCATTCCCCATTAGCACGTCGAAAACGATAGCGTACTATCAAACTATTCTGCTTTTATAAAAGTGACCACACCACTCTAAAATTCTGCGGAAACAGAAATGGTAAACTTAGTTTTTTACACTTTTACATACAGGATACGTGTGAATAATTTTAGTAGCTGGAACATATTAAATAATTACAGTTAATCTAAAGCTGTGTGTTTGTCTCTAAAGGTGCGCTGGGCATCATGCTTGGTTGCTTCTACCGCCTCTCATGCCTCATGTTCATATCCACCTACTGGTACATCTTCTTCCTGGACAAAACGGCCTGGAACAACCACTCCTATCTGTACGGACTTATTGGTTTTCAGCTAACGCTCATGGACGGCAACAGATACTGGTGAGGAGAAGCTTTATATGAACTGAAATGCACCTGCATGTGTTCCTTTACTTAAGTTTTCCCTTGCATCTGTGTTTTTTAGGTCGGTGGATGGGTTACGAAAACCTTCCCTAAGAAACGCTCATGTTCCTCTATGGAATTACACCTTACTCAGGATACAGGTTTACTTTAGTCATCATTAACTTATCCTTATATGCAATTTACATACTGTATAAGCACATCGTTAAATTGGGATTTAACATTACATGTGTTTTTGTTTTTTCAAAGATTTTTATTGTATATTTCATTGCTGGAGTCAAAAAATTGGACGCAGACTGGGTGGAGGGATATTCCATGTCTTATCTCTCACACCACTGGCTCTTTGATCCTTTCAAGTATGTTTTCTCTACTAATTAAGAATGCATGTCATTTTGAAGCCCCACATTTTGTGTTTTTTTATTCAAGAGTTTATGTGATAGATTTAACTAACAAAGATGGAACAAAATGTAACTTTTTAGACTGTGTGTTAAATCCCTCTCTGTGACTGAAAGCTAACCTTGTGCATCGTGGCGTGACTTCTGTTGTGCAGGGACAGATGGAGCTCAATGACAGGATAATTGTAGAAAATCAGTTTGTTTAAGGCTGTGAAAAACAAAAATACTCTGGCGGTGGCTCACTTTTCAACAGGACAACATGAAGTATGTTCGTTTGGCCAAGTCAAAGTCCAACAATGAATCTAATTAAGATCGTGAGGCGTTACCTAGACACTGCCTTTTAAAGAGACTGTTCTCCACTAATTTAAACTAATAGTTTAAACTATCTTGCAAAAAAATGTCCAGAGTTGGCAAAACAAACCAAATGTAATTAGGAATGGTGTTTCTATTGACTTGCAGACACTGATTTCACTTAAAATGTAAAATGTGAAAATATAAAAAGCTATTTATGATTTTACTGAGCCGTTATGTTCTTGTTTTTTTAGAGTGATTCTTCCGGTGGAGTTAGTAAATCTGCTGGTGGTCCACGGAGGAGGTCTCGTTCTGGATCTAAGTGCCGGATATTTGCTGTTTTTTGACGCCACGCGGCCTGTGGCGTTTTTCTTCGTGTCGTATTTCCACTGCATGAACTCTCAGCTGTTCAGCATCGGTTCGTTATCTGCTTCTCTCAGGTTTACCGTTTCGTTTGCAGTTATTTATGTGCTTTGTTTTTTTCAACCATCTTCAGGGATGTTCTCCTACACGATGCTGTCAACCAGTCCCCTCTTCTGCTACGCCGACTGGCCGAGGAGATTTTTTGCCCGCTTCCCGTCTTTCCTCAGCAGAGTTCTGCCGGTCACGTCAGAGGAGATTCAGCCCAGCAACTCCTGCATTTACCCTGAAGTCTGCAGCAGAGAACGTCAGGAGACACAGAATCCTTCAAAACCTTCTAAAATGAGATTGAAGCACAAGCTGGGAGCTGTTTTTACCATTCTTTACATAGCTGAGCAGTTTTTCATGCCTTATTCGCACTTCATCACAAAGGTGTGTCTTCTCAGAGTCCTGCATTCAATTCTTGGTTTGTTAAGTTTTTTTCTGCATGGGCTGACTTCTCCTTTCAGTGATCAAAATCCTTTTAAACCCCTCCAGAGTTGTGAGTTGCTCAGTAAGATTCAACAGCCATTGTTTTACTATAAACATCAGCTAAGATAGTTGAAACATCGAAATAGGTGAACCCCTATCATTTATTCGCGGATAAGCTGGAACTGTGTTCTCTAGTTTGCATATGATACAAAATACAACAAGGGGATTTCATGTGAAAATGTTCTGATGTTTTTTTTCTGTTTTTTGTTTTTGGATCAGGGATACAACAACTGGACCAACGGTTTGTATGGCTACTCCTGGGACATGATGGTCCACTCCCGCAGCCATCAGCACGTGAAGATCACCTATAAAGATGGAAAGTCGGGTGAAGTCGGATATCTAAATCCAGGGGTGAGAACAGCAGGAAAGCGAAACTGTGTTAGAAATGAAAACAATCATCCTTGTAAATAGAGCTGGATCGATCAAATTGACTTGAGATTGGATACTTTAATTTCCAATTTGACTGCTCCCCTTTTTAATACATTCATTAAAACTACAACTTTTCCGGTCCACCAAAAAGGTTCATAAAGATTACGGAATAGGTATCTGACTGGTGCCCTGTACAGTTTAGATTGATTATTAACTTGAACCTTTAGAGCAGTGTTTTTCAACCTTTTTTGAGGCTGACCACCAACCAAAAATTTTAAGAAATTATACTCTATAGTCGCATATATTAAATTTATAGTAATTCTTATCAAAGTGTCTTTAATATAAATCAAATAAACATGTATTTTTTTTATCATATTTGATATCTCTTATTTCAAATTGCACTTAAACATGTCCACTTCAAAAATACTCAACAATTATCCAATTTCACCAAGATAATTTCCACGGCACACCTGACGATCAGTGTGTCGTGGCACACTGGTTAAAAAAACGCTGCTTTAGAGGACTGCTAATAACCTAGTTATTTTATTTAGGTGTTGAAGCAGATAAATATCTGAAGGTTACATGAGACGGATCCTCAGGAACTTCACTTTAAGACCAATAGTTTAGGGTTATGTTGCTAAGATGGCTAAATAGTAATAATCTTGTAGTCCTATTTTTTTGTTGAAGGCTGAACCTTTGTTAGAGAATCAGTTGCACCTTTTTTTATATGCAGTATTTGAAAATCTTTGGTGTGAGATAATCAAATCTAGAGGTCGGACACTTGGTGTTGGCCTGATTTGTGAGTCTTTAATTTAAAAGGATCGACAACAACAAAAGCACCCACTTTTCAGCTAAACTTATCTTTTTAGAACATGTGTTTATCTCCTAGTTGTTTTTTAGTTTTGGAACTTTAAAAGCTTAAAAAAATAATTAAGCCTGTTTTTAGGTGTTCACGCAGAGTCGTCGCTGGAAGGATCACGGAGACATGCTGAAGCAGTACGCCACTTGTCTCAGTGGGTTGCTCCCCAACTACAACATCTCTGATCCTGAAATCTACTTTGACATCTGGGTGTCAATCAACGAGCGCTTCCAGCAAAGGTAAAGGAGCATTTGAAAGTAAGACGGTGGATAAGGCAGAGGGAAGAGTATTGGGGTTTGAGTTTACTATGTGCTCCTCTTAAAGGATCTTTGATCCTCGCGTTGACATCATTAAGGCTGAATGGTCGCCTTTCAAACCAAACCCGTGGCTGATGCCCCTGCTGGTAGACCTCTCACCCTGGAGGACCAAGTTCCAGGAGATCGAGGGGAGCCTGGACAATCAGACCGAGATCGTCTTCATTGCCGATTTTCCAGGTCAAGACTCTCTCCTCATCGTAATGTCAGCTGTAAAGCAGCAATTATTGCTGACAGCTTTGTTACCTCTCAGGTCTCCATTTGGAGAACTTTGTGAGTGAAGACCTGGGCAACACCAGCATCCATGTGCTGCAGGGGCAGGTGAACGTTGAGATAGTGGAGGAGAAGAAGAACCACACTTTGCAGCCTGGTGACCAAATTAAGGTACGGTTGCACATCATCACCATTGGGAGTTGGATCTAATCCACAGTGTATACATATTTGAGCCAACAACAAAAGCATGTGTGAAGCTGGGAGTAGCCTAAATTTATATTTATGCACTCCCATTGACATTTAGTTCAGTTTTTGCAGCGCTCAACAAGCTTCTGTAATAACCTGTGCGGGATATTTAACCTTTATTCAAGTAGAATTAGTAAAACTGGTTGAAATTGCTTTGTGTCCTGACTATTACTGTAAGTGACCTCCTTCTTGTAAATATTTTCGTTCTAGGAAAACATTGCTGGAAAACCAATGACTTGAAGTGGTTTTTCACACATGTTTTTCTGGTTTGATTAAGGCAGTCATAATCGCACATCTCTTGAGTTAACTTGCCCAAATGTTGAATAGCAACAAAATAACTTTGAATGTTTTGAGACAATAACATGATTCAGGTATAATATTGTGAGACAGTTTATATCCATGATTGATCAAAGATAGTGTTTAGCTCCATTTAAAATTTTAATTGCTATGCAGTAGTGTATATAAATGTCTGTGTAATGGAAAACAGGCCTAAACGGCAATGCTGTTGTGTGAAATGTGAATATTAATGAACAAAAACAGGAGTGATCACCCAGGGTTTAATGTTCAAAATATAACAAGGGTTGATGTAAAATACTTTCCTCCTGGAAAAAGCAGTTTGTCAAATATCAAATTATGTCAAATTAAAGGCCAAAATGAGAGCAAGTTTTAAAGCACGGACTGCTTGCGTTGCCAGACAGGTTTTGCATTTCTCTCCTTACTTGCCAAACCGTTGAAAAGAAAGATAAAACCTGCTGTGCGAGTCACTGAAAGCCGCATGTTGTTGCCAGCTTGTGCATTAAGTTACTCACCTTCCAAGGCTGCTGAAAGTTTGCCAAATGTGCAAGAAAGGTACACTGTGGTAAAAGGAAAAGCAGTGAAGGTAACAAAAGAAGAGACGGAACAAAGATGAATTGCTTCATTTCTATAGGATTTGAGGCTGAGCCACAAACTCCATAAAACATGTCCAAATAAAATGACTCACCTCAATTTCTGTTTTCATTTTGTGGGTGTGTGTGTGTAGGTTCCTGCTGGGGCTTATCACAAAGTGTACACCGTGTCCGAGAGCCCGTCTTGCTACATGTATGTCTATGTTAACACCACGGAGGCGGCGCTGCAGCAGAACTTCACCAAGCTTCTGGAGCTCCAGGAGCGCATTCGCAATGGAACAGGTGAGAAAGCCTTCAGGACATCCAGTTTTTTGCTGTATTTAAAGGAAAATCTGTTAAATGTTCTTCCAGGCTAAACTTGTAGCTTATCTGTTAAAGTTCCTTATGTTCCTGGTTCTTTATTTAGGAAAAAAGAGATGTTTCAGACTGAATGACAAACTGATGCTTCTTTAATCCTGTACATCAGATATTAAGAGGTGAATCTCTGTGCAGAAACGGAGCCTCTCCCTGCTGAGCTGCAGCCTCTCATGGCTGCCGATGATGACGTCGAGGCGGAGGTCAACGCCACAGACCTCGTTGTGCAGCTGTTCCTAAAGAGGCAGCGTCGAATGAAGGAGGTGAAGAAGCGCAGGGAGGCGGGGGTGCTAGAGCGACTGGATCGCTTCGCTGTTAGAAAGTACTACTCAATACGGAGGGGGTAAGTGCTCTCTGAATGCAACAATACACAATTAGTAAAAAAGTACCAAAAAGTATTATTTTAATACTGGAATAGAATTGTAAAAAAATGACTAAAAATGGGGAAAAAAAAAGATTTTTCAAGAATTTAAGAAGTTTAATTTTTATAATAAAAAAAAAGACGTAACTTTTTAAAACAGAAATCAGACTAAAACAGTAATGTCTGAGTTTTAGTACCATTCGTACTAAAGAGTTGAGGACCTAATTTTGGAGATTCCAGGCTGATAATTGAACATAAAGGAAGAGATCTGTTAAATCTTGCAAATCTGCAGCAGTAATTTATTGGTCTGTGATGGATGTCGTCAGCATTTTCACTTTAAACCAACAGCCCGCACGATGTTTGTTTTGGTCCATAAGATTTCATCATGTCACGATAAGCAGAAAATGAAATAGTAATGACAACAAGAAGCTTCAGATACTATCTTAATTACACAGCTATGACACCAAAACAGTATAAATATCTTTAGATGATAAAAGATTCAAACCGATATAAAATCAAAATAAGATATCATTTTGAGATATTTCCTTAATGAAACCTAGATTAGGAACATCTGGAAGGAACCTGTTATTGTGACAAGCACGAAGTTTCATTGTCTCGACAACCAAATGCTGTGCAGTTGGTGGCATTGGTGCCTTGCAGAAAAGAGGTCCAGGGTTTGAATCAAGAAGAATCAGTTTATTTATATAGCGCCAATTTGCAACAGGTGTCGTCTCAAGGCACTTCACAAAAAATCAATTAAAATCAAGGATACATTCTAACAAATCAATTTGAAAAAGTTTCCAATCTAAGGAACCCCAGCAGATTGCATCGAGTCATTGACTTGCAGCATTCACTCCTCTGGAATCAGCAGGCAGA
>JAVLVB010000002.1:7116925-7138999 GCA_032876305.1 Orestias chungarensis
AAAAAAAAAAAAAAAAAAAAAAAAAAAAATCCATCTAGCGTGTTTAAAGTTACATATTTAAAAAAATAAAATTCCATTTATGTAATTTTCTGCACATCACTTAATAAAAAACAAAACAAAACAAAAAAAAGGCACAAAAGCAGTTAATTTTTCTTACAGATCGTACAAAACAAAAGTGTAAACTCAACTGCATTCACTATGAAGAAAAAACAAACAAAACAAATGTACTCAGAGTAATGGCTTTTTAACCTTAAACTTTTTAAGCTTGCACAAATTAAAGATGATCTCGAAGTAACTCAGATTTACTTAAACTTTTAAAAACTTAAAGTAAAAGGATTGGGTAGTTACCAATGCATCATTAGGAGAATCCCACCATCTTATTCAGTGAAGGTAAAGATCAGCACAAGTAGTGTAAACTTAAACAGTAGTACATCATATTGAAACTCCTTAAGCGGTCCCATTTTGGGGAAAAAATAAAAAATAAAATAAAATAAAAAAAAGTCAAGTTGCACAGCATTGGTTCTCCAAAACTCTTCAGATTGCTTCAACCACTCACCAGCACTCAGCAAAAGTTCTTGAAAGGGGCCTTTAGTTCTGCCAGCGTGAACATGGTATGAACTCATGTTATAGTTTATAGGAACTATTGACAGTCAATTTGACACTCATTCTCAGTGGGAAAATCCATTTGTTACATCTTTTCATGTCTTTAACATCAAAGGTTGAAGATCTTGCTGGAGTGACGTTTTTAGACTATCCTGATGTCTTCCAAGCTACGTTTGTTGCTGGACACGTTTTTAATGGCACATTCATACGATGCAAGAAAATGCACTTCCTATGCAGTGCAAAAATACTTAAATTGTTTAAGTATTTGATTGTTTAGCAGCAGACAGAAACTTGGAGTTTCAGAACTTGGCATTTAGCCCCCCACACTTAACTTTGTTTTATCTGTCACAGCTGCATTTACAGTGTTTCCAAACACCTTTACTAAAATCCAGAATCCAAATCCACAAATTTAAACCAAAGTCCTACAAAAGCGTTTACCTTTTCATTGCTTAACTGAATAATTATGGATAAATCATTTCTTTGATACCTTTGCAGATTATTATTTTTTTGGTCAATCTCTATACTAAGGGAGGAGAGTTATTGGATCATTTAGAAAGTTTAGATTTAGAGCAAGTAAGTTTATTAAATGTGTTCCACCAGATAACTGGAAAATGTGTAAACCTCAGTTCTGGAGCTGTGAAGACAACAATAAGTACTCTTCGCTCAGAGCGTTGTGTCCCGTCTACATTCTTATTGTCCATTTAAACAACCAATAATGTTGTAAGATAATCACTAATGAACAGATCAGTAACAACTCTACTTAGAACAGAAAAAGGTTGTCCCTTTTTTCCTAGTACAACTTTTAATGTGTTGGTTCTGTTAACTTCCCCTTCAACAAGGACATACCACCATAGCATGAACATCAGAACAAAAGTTATAATGCATTACCTAAGAATTTCTATTACAAGTCCATGGGAGGCAATGGCCATCATCCCCCTAGTGTTGAACTAGGAGCTCAGAGGGAACCCACAGCCAGACTTTGCATCAAAGGAGGGACCTGCATCGAGACAAGAGTGCATCATTACCATTGATATTGTACATCATAACGGTTTTTTGGGCTGCACTTAGTCTGATCCCTCCCCTCGGACCCGCTTGCCCCTTTGAGCAGCTCCTAGGATCACAGGGATACTCAAACCCCTCCACCACGATAAGGTGGCAGGCCATGGAGAGGAAAAAATTAAGGGATGCGTCAGAGACTATCCAGGAAATGGCATGGAGGATGGCATGCAGGGTAACCTAAAAGAGACAAAGGAGGGGAAAAAAAAAAAAAAAAAAAAGACAAAAAAGCACAAGGTGAAGAGAATCTTCACATTAACACGTGTCAAGTTTACCTCTAAAGTGTAAGCAACTTCCCTTTAGAGAATCAACCTTTACTTCCATGAAATATTTCAGCCCCCCCAAGAGGTGGTAAATTTGATCATTGGATGTTTTATTTAACCCTATCAAAACTTCCAGACCTTTAGAAACCATGTTGAAGAACACGACACTGGGTATAACCGTGGCATCTCCATGTACACTGGATGCCCCCCCCCCTTCAACACCAAATAAGGAATTTGCAGAACCAAAAATACTTTTATAAATGGCTGTTCCACAATAAAACATTTTAAGTTGCTTTTTGGGGTGGTAGACAAATACACAAGTCATTTAATTTGGCATTGATAGATGCAACACCATCGTTAATCCCTGAATGTACCTTAAAAGGAATTATACCTACTCCAGAACGGGTTACCATTCAACTCTTACATCTCCGTTAATTGACGTCACCATTTCATCACCAATTGTAACAAGTAGAATTTCACTAGCTTTTGGTATACTTAGACCCTGTAATTACCAGAGAATACTAAATATCAAGTGAACATTTTAAAACTCTGTATAAGCTCACCTTGAGCTATGAGCCACATTTTGTACCTGTGATGCAGACCATTAGCCTTTGTATACCCGAGTCAGCTTCTTACCAATACCAGTTTGCAGAAATCCAAGCTTTGCCGCAGTCACACGCTTATAAGTGTGACTAGTTTAATGCAGGTACCCATTGAATTTAAGCATTTCCCTTTGTGGTAAAAGTAGAGAACCTTTACAGTACAACCTTGGCAGTTATCTTGTTCTGCATCATTTCAGATTGCATAAACTGGAAAATAGAAAGTATTTCCCCCAAATGTTGAAGTTCTTTCTCACATCCTTAGTAAATAAAACCAGTTTTGTGATTTCATTTCCCATTTTGACAAACTCTGGTTTGTGTAAGTGACTGACACCAAAACATCACCGCTTTCCAACCGCAACGAATCTGAAGCGCCACGTGAACATATCCATGTCACCTATTGAAATCTGACTTACCCTACTGAGCCTAACACACATCTGAGAGAAACAGCTTTTGCTGTACAGTTACAATATTTTACCTTGATACATGCAGAATAGACAATACTCAGATGACTGACCTTTAGTGCAATAACTTTGAAATATTGTTAGAGATCCTGGTGCTTGATACTATACACGATCACATTTCACCAAATGGTAAATGTTCATGTTAACTCTAACCCAGCCCATCAGCCTTCTGATCTTAAATGCAAAAACCTGAGCACTTTTTTTTCCTAAAGATTTTGCTGTACAAATAATACCCTTGAACCTAATAGTACGTCAAAATGCAGTAATTTGTTACCCTTCATTCAGTATAGTCATTTACCATGCATTCCCTACAAAATTTGATCCCAGCCGACAGTATCAGTTTTAATCTGACCTCCTAGAGAAGAAAAAAAACAAAACCCTAAAGTTGGGAATCATGTAAAACTGAATAAAGTCTCAACTGGCAGTTAATGCAAGATTATAAGTCATACCCTTGTTTTTTTTGTGCAAATAATGCTGAGGGAAATTGAACAAGTTTGTCATACTTACCTCAGTTACCCACTTCCTCAAACACTTTAGTGGCTGGAGGATTAGGAACAAGTAACACACCTTTCCTGGTGTTGGGCTTTAAGTCCAACCACATGGTAACCATGTACAGCCCAAAACATCCCTCATTTCTTTCCACATCTGCAGCAAGATTTGGTCCATCCAGTGGCTTCAAAGTTTCCTTGCAGAATAAAACCCATTTGCCCATTTTTTAAACTGGGTTACCAAGAACAAAGAGATGCATAGATTCAAATCTCATTTCAAGCAATTTCCATCCTGCAATACCCTACTGCAATCCACCCGCTTCTGTAAAAATCCCACCTTGCTGATCATCTTTTACCATAGAATCTTTATGCATATAACATTTAGTTGCAACCTTTGGTCCTTTGTTTATGTGGATTATTTATTTGAATGAAACAGTGGGCTGTTAATGCTTATTTTGGCAAGTAACCCATTTCTCCAATGGCAAGTCCAATACATAACCAGCAAAACAGAAGCCATCGTCACGCTTGCTTTTTAAAGATTTGCATTGCAAAACCACTCAAAGTTTAAGTGTCAATCTGTGTTCATTTACCATTGATACACAAGTCTTAGTGTTGTGGTTAATTCTGGAAACAGGAACTGCAAGCTTTGATTCACTTTGTAGAGCAATATTTGATTTCTCCTGAAAAGGGAGAAGGGGCTAAATGAGCCAGGTAGTTATACAATCTATTACATCAACCTTTGTGGAAAAGCCTACAATCCATACAAATTTGAGGGGCTTGTAAAATTCTTTTCACAAGTGAGAGGCTTGTTTGAAACAAGCACCTTCAGACAGCCTTTTGCGGTTCAGATAAGGTTTTAAACTTTTGAATCTCCCATCAAAACTGGAATTTTCATAAGAGAGAAGAGGTATAGCTGTGACAATGGTGCACTTGTTCGTTAGCCTCGTTTCCTAGGCTGCAATGCATATTCAGAATGCCTTCATGTTGACCATTGGTAGTAGACATATGTTTGACAATGTGTAGACATTCAAGTATATGGTGCAGTTGTAGAGAATAGAGAAGTTGAGCAGGATCAGAACATTTCTTTTGCATCACATAAAGAATGTTCAGCTGATTTGTGTGCATGGGATGCTCTTTCCTTTTTGGATCATTTATTTACCATCAGTTTGGTCACATGAGCCTCAACTGGTTTTCCCTTATCAGACCCTTTATCCTACTGGGTATGAGGGGGGGTCCTGGTGCCCATCTCCAGCTGGCATCAGGTGAGGGGTGGTGTGCCGCAGACTTCTTTCAGTTCCCCTTATTCCAGTTGATGTCTTTTCTGTTAAATAAATGCAAATAATTTCTGCTCCTGAAGCAGATCTGCGTATGAACCTGCTGCTTTGAGAAAGTCACATACATTCCCTCCCAATTGGTCAAAACTACATGATTACATTTTAAATCAGGATTTCCTGCAAAGAAAAAAAAAAAGTTAATGTTAAACAACACATGTAATCTTTAGGTAGTCCTCCAGGGGTGCTGAAATAGGGATACAAAAGTAAGAGGAATTATTTGGTGAAGACTTAGGCATTCCTGATTTAGCAAACCTGTAACATCAAATCTTACAATAAGTTTAATGCCTTTATTCCATGAACTTGCCTACCTGGGGGTGGAGGGGAGAAAAAAAAAATACATACAGCAAAGTATAAAATCTGAATTTCTGTTGACAAGATAAAGTTATTGTCGAAAGGTCATTAAAGTCTGAAGCACCAGACGTCAGTTTGACACGCCGGATCAGACTCTAGAGTTTGACTTCTTACAGTAGTTATGAGGGCATGTTCTGCAATTAACCACAAAACTGCACAGATACCTAAACAATGCCAAAAAGTATTCTTTCTGGTGGTAAGTGAACAGCTTATTTACCCACATTTAACCAACTGCAAGCCTGTGATAAACATCTACATAAGGGCATTGAATTATCACTCAGTTGATGTTGCAGTTTACCAGTTTTATTTTCAGGTAATCCCATGCAGTCTCCATACAGGTCTTTGCTGTCCAAGTGTTGTGTACGTCATTCAACATGATTTACCATTGGATCATATGCAAAGTCCAATCCACTGCATTTTGGCCTGGATAGATTCGGCCTTTAAAACAAAAAACCAAGTTAGTCAAGTCTTTGTGCATACACTGTCCTCTACACTTAAACCTTAATGGTGGCCAAGTTTTTTTTACATCCATCAATTAGTCCTTGTGGTTACACTTTTTAATTGCTGGAAGACTATTAGACAAAAATATATAAATGGTGCAGAGTGAACAGAAGCCTAAGCACCCACATCCTTTGAAGTCTTATCTTTTGAATCATACTAACCAGTTTACTGATCAGAAAAAAAAAAAAAAAAGAAAGTCACATTTATTTTAACCTTTTAAGTTTACAACTTTATTAAGAGCCAGAAACAGGAAAGATGGCTCTACAGAAATTATCTGTAGTAAGCTTTCAGCTAACCTTAGAATTAAATGGGGGAAAATATAATTCTGTTGTACAAAACAATGAAAAACATTACCGTCTCCTTGTGGCCCCTGGCAGGTGTAGAAGATGGTGCTGCTGGTCATCTTCGTCCTGGGGTTGACCAGGATGCAGAAGAGGAACGTCCCTGACCACGCAGCAAACAGTTAATTACGATTTTATGTAATCTTTAATGTAAATTGTAGTTGTAAATTAAAATTAGATATTGACTGAAGTACAAGAAAGTTTTCTTAAGTCCTTCATATATGACACCGATTTTACACTTTTCCTCATTATGACCCAACAACAGTAATCCCTTTTATTGTATTCCACCAAGCCTCTGCGTGACTACAGAGCACCAACATCAAACTATCCACTGAAACCTTTACAGTAAGGCCAACAGCCTTCCATTGCAGAACCAAATCTCATTTTCAAACTTCAGATTCCAGCATTTATGCCGAATCAGAACATTCCATAGTCAAAGCAGCCTTCTCACAGCCAGCCAGAAAGCTTCTTGTGAACTTCGAAGTAAGCGATCTCAACAGCAGCAGCAGTTCATCAAAGCAGCCAAAACCAGCGAAAAATCCGCCAAATCCGCTCCTACCTTGAATCCCGCGTCTTCATTGTTGGCAGCGCCAGGTTCCACCTACCTTTGATGAGTTGAGCTGCTCAGCTGCTGCCGGCTTGTCTTCGGGCGACCATTTTCAGGTCAAGTCTTCCCGTTTACGACGCGCAGCTCTGTCAACATAACAGAACATTTAGGATATCACATTTCAGATAAAACTCACCATGTCAGCAGAAAAACTCTTACCTCCCGCTCGTCCTGGACGCTCCAACAGGTGGAATAAACCCGCGGCAGCTCGTTTTAGAGGCGACTTAAGCCTCAGCGCGTTCATTTAGACGTTTTTCTCTTTATCAGCTGCCGTCTCTCATTTTTTTAACATGAGCTAATAAACTGCGACGCGCGTTTAACTTTCGCACGCGCTCAATTCTGTCAAACTCTTCCTCCACCTGCGTTCGCTGCTGCTGCTGCTGCTCCTCTTCCTCGCGATCTTCTCTAAGTGCAGAGATTCCGCGCGCGTCTTAAGCTGCAGGATGCAATTAGGGACAGGTGTGTTCCATCAATCACGGCGGTGCCCGAAAAACAACCAATCACAACCAGCCATCAATTAAACCCAGCAAAAGGAGAGATACTAAATCAAACCTTATAAAATAATACATTTTGTTTAATCTTTAAATGGTTGGTAAAGTATGGTGGTGAAAAAAATACATTTAAAAACGGTACAGTGAAAGAATACACCATACAAACTAACAAATACAAATACGAAAATATAAATATAAATCTGGATATAAAAGTTTAGAAAATGTAATACGTTTTGGTCATAGGAGTATGAGAGCGCATCCGCATCATTGACTTAGAATGGTTCCTTCGTTTTCTTCTTGTTTATTAATGTTGGTTGTAAAAATTCAGTTTTTACCTTTAGCTTTATTTTATTTCTCTATATTAAAGAACAGAAGCACGCTCAAAACCTATAGTAAAGAACCAGATGGAAACTCTATATTTACACTCTAAAATGAGTTATACTTTATCAAAATATTTACGTAAAGATAAGGAACATATACTGTTCTTCTGTTTTGCCCCTTTTGATAACATTTTTTATTGCACCTAATTATCTGCCTATTTGAAGATCAGCCTGCAGTAAATAAAAACGTTTAACTTTATAAAACGTTATAAAAACAACAGTACTGGCGGACTTGTAATTATGAAATCTTAATTGCATAAATAATACCTGTAAACTTTCTAAAACTTTAGTGTTGAGCATTTCTTACTTCTGTGTTTAGCACATAAGGTTTTTCTCTCAGTTGCAGCCAAAGATATAAAGGTTTATAAGGCTTTGTTTTAGGACAACTCAACAGAATCAAGAAACCTTTATTCTGCTTGTGAAATCCCAAAGAGAGGGCCAAGATTCGTAATCAGCTTGCAGAGCCAGCCCAAGGCATAAGCGAACAAAGCGTCGCCTTAGGGACCCGTGGCCACTAGGGGGCCCCAAGAGCAGTTTAAAAGAAAGTAATTTATTTAGTATTTTTCCATGTATAATTAATAATATTTATAAGTGACTCTGCCTCTAGAAAAGACAGGAAGCTCAAGTTTAGGGAGTGGGTGGAATATTGAAGAAGGACCAGGATAATTGAAGTCAAATATGAGCAATAATGGTATTTATTATTCTTTTTTTACTAAATCTTTTGCACATAGTTTTAGTTACGTTCATTTACAAAGTTCCTCTAGTTTTTCATCTTTGTTTATTCTTCAACCATTTGTGTTCCACTGTTTCTGTCTGCTTTTGTGCAATTGTTGTTATTTTTAAAAATCTAAGAGTTTTTTGCTGCATGTTTTAGTTTTTGTTTTTGCCCTACAACTTATTGTTGCACATTGCTGTTGCACTTTATTAAACCAAAAGGTGGGAATGTTATGTAAATAAACTCAGGTCACAAGTATATCTAGATGTGTCACCCTTTAAGATTTTAGCACTGGAGAAACAGCAAGGGCATCATTTTAACAGGTAACACATTCATGCGTAAATAAACGTCAGGCTGTCAGTAGAAGGTAAACAACACAAGTTTACTGTAGGTGTGTGAATGAGCAACAAGTGATAATGACTGAAATGGAGGGCCCCAAAATTAAATTCCATTTAGGGCCTCATGGAGGCTTGGGCCGGCCCCGTCAGCTCGTCTCTTACTGCTCAACATTCATCTATACAGGCTTAGGTTGCTGCCTGCATCAGAGCTGTTTCAGAGAGGCTAGCAGAATAGAAAGTTTTGGGTTGATTTTAGTTTGAAGCTTGATTTTGGCCGACAAGCCACGCCCTCTTCCTTTCATGTGTGTTTACGTTTCCTCTAAGAGATGGAAAACACAAACAAGTAATTGAGGAGGAAATAAAATCCGTAAATAAGCAACTAAAAGAAAAAACAGAAGGGGGAAAAATGCCGAGAAGGGTTATTTTTTGGACAATACTACTAATACAATTAATAATAAAATCATAAAAACTACTACTATTAGTACTAATAATAATAAAAATTATACAATTAGTAATAAAATAACTACTGCTGCTACTAATACTACTAATAATACAGTTAATAATAAAATTAGTAAAAAAATTATTACCACTACTACTATTAATACCAACACCACTACTAATAATAATAATATAAACAGCATATATAATCTATTTCTGAAGGAAATATGTAATAAGTAATAACAAGTATGAAAGCAATGATAATAATGTCTATGTAGACAAAATGATTAAAAAAATATTACTTATTCTTCAGTAAACCTTTATTGTTATTGCAGACGGTATTCTTTTTTTCCTTTCCTTTTTGATGACATAAATTTATTGAGATACAGCATAATGTGCTAGAATAAACTGTACCCCAGATTTATTTGCTCCATCAAAAGCTATATATTCTTTTTTAGTTTTCTGCTGCATTTAAATATAATAATGCACTTTCTTAATATACATTTTTTATTTTTTTTATTTTGCTGTGATATGCTGACTAAGGGACTAAATGGAGACAGGTGGTTCGCTGCACCGTGTCCTAAAAAGAGAAGCTGAAAGAATAGAAGATATATTGACTAAGCACTGAATGGTATCTGATTTTTATACAATTTCTCTAAGATTTATATATTTATTGATTTAAGTGTCTTAGAATGAAGACATACAGCATGTGAGAAATGAAAAAGTTTTTTTTTTTTTCACGTAAAGCGATACGAGTTCATAGTAATTTTTTGCCAAACTTTCTGATGGTTATGTTTATTCGCACTAAATTTCTTATTCTAAAATGAAAATATCCCACAGGATGTTTTTATTTCACACGCCCCCTGTCGGTTGTCCTCATTAAAGTCATTCCCAGGAGATATCTGCTAAACATCAGTGAATCACTGCTGAGTCTTAATATCTGAAAAAAAGAGAGGAGAACAAAATGAGTATAAGAATTAATAGGTGAAATAATATTAAAAGCAAATTTAAAAAAAACAAACAAAAAAAAACAATGTGTCATGTCATCAGTACATACGTCGACATGTGACAACCGGAGACATAGGCATAGTTGCCGGTGTAACGTACGTCACAACGCACAATGTTGTTGGAGTAGTCTGATTCTTCGACCTGATAGTAAGGATTTACACTGATCTGTGCAAAACAAACATTTACCACAGATAGAATCATCAACACAGAATCAATATCATTAACTTGTTACTCTACAAACAAAATTGGTTTCCAAAACAAAGCCATCTGGCCCACACCTTGAGGGTGTATTGTCCAGGTTCCACATCTGTGATGTCGATCCACTGACAATCGATGTCTGCGTTGTAGGTGTCGTAACATCCTGGGCTCAGACCCTGTACATCAAACAGAATCCATTTACAACAAATTTATGAGAAATGCTCTAAAGATTGTGGAGGTTTATTCCATGAAGAAGGCTAGTTATGAGTTTCATCCATACTAAACGTTATAACTAGAAGAACAATACATAAACGTTAAAAGAAAGGGATCCTTACCAGATTCTGGACCCTCTCAATATCAAGAATCAAGATTCAGTTAATTTATATACTGCCAATTTACAACAGATGTCCTCTCCAGGCACTTCACATCATAGATGCATCAAATCAGTTTGAAACGTTTCCTATCTAAGGAACCCCAGCAGATTTCATCGAGTCATTGACTTGCAGCATTCACTCCTCTTGAATCAGCAGAAACAATGGCTTGTGTTGTTGTTGACCTTACATCAACCCCTCATACTGAGCAGCCGTTTGGCATGATCGACTGGGGTTTTGAAGAGACACTAAACTAATATAGATAGAGAGGATACTGAAAAAAACGAGTTTATAGCAGCCGTTGTAGAGCGTCAGTGGCAGCATCTCAACAACAATTTGGGTTATTATAAGTAATGTTTGAGTGAGTAGTTGCAAATTAAAAGGGACCTTAAAAACCCTGTGGATTGTTCATCTAAGAAAGAAAAGAAGTTTTTATCACCCTTAAAGAGATGCTTGCATGACTGTATTGACTGCTGAATATTTCTTCTTTTTTTGTTTCATGTGAATTAATTTCAGAGATCTCTCTTTATTGTAAATGAAAAGGAACGTCGGGAACGTCGAGGTCACACATGCATCAAAAGATAATGATAACTACACCTCTAAGGAACTATGATTTAACTTCAAAACTAGTATTTATGCCATCAAAGAACCCATCATGGACGAGAGAAGACCCTCCTTGTTAATATGGTCATATGTTATATGAGACGCCTATGAACATTAATCAAACTTGAGGAAAGATGTGGTAATACATGACTGTTTCTCATGAAGTCGTGGAATATAGTCTTGTCTGAACATCTTTAATTAATCTGATAAAAGATCAAGAATCAGCTTATTTATATAGCGCCAATTTGCAACAGATGTCTCAAGGCACTTTACAAGGAAATCAATTGAAATCATAGATACATAATTACAAATCAGTTTGAAAGAGTTTCCAATCTCAGATGGTGACTGCTAAAAAAAATAAGGGTGTTCTTTTATCCGCGATGGCTTCACTGGAGGGCGCATTAGCAGAGTAAACGCGACTGAACCATTTTTATCTCTTATTGTATTGTTGTTGTCCTCTTTAAATCATATACCATTTATAGGATGACAGTGAAATACAAAAAGAAAAAAAGGTAAGTATTTTTATTTGCTTGATATATGTTGCTGTTCAAAGAAGCCAAATAAGGATATTGTTGAGCAGTTTTACCAGCTAATTGCTGCTGCCGCTAGTCTGGTGGAGGTGGAGGTAAATAGGCCGTGTGTTAAAGGAACAAGCATTTAATCCCCCAAAACGTTTGCCACCAGATGTTTAAGGACTGCTCAAATATTCATGAAGGTGTCAAAGCAACATTTTAAATATACATTAATCGGAGAAACTGGAGCTCATTTAGGGACCTGGGTGTGCGACGTGCAGGCGTATCTCCTGTAGTATCCATAGTCACAGGAAGTATCTTCCAAGCAGAAGCTAGCCTTGTGGCCTTCTGCCACCGACCGCTGGGTGGTGGACTCCAGCAGCTCATAGTGGCTGAACTCGTCCATGCTGTGGTAGTGCCTGCAAACAGAGGAAACCATTTCTGTAAGCATTGGACAAGATATATCAATTCACTAAGGTGATAATAATTCAATTTTCAGTACACATCGTCGTGTGACTGAGTGCTGAGCAACATCTGGTTTGGCTCTGCTGTCACTTAGGAAAACAGTCTGGCCTTTAACTTCAGTTGACTCTCTAAACACTGATGAAAAAATCTATACAGACTACATCAACAGTTCGCTGGATGTTAGCCAGAAGCGCTCCAAGTTGGGAGGCAGACCAGCCGACCTCTTGCTTCACAGCATAACTATGGTCTGAGGTAGTTTCAGGAGGAATTAAACTGGGATTTTTACTGTAAAGTCAGTGAAGAGGCTAAAAGATCTTTCTACCGGAGTCAGTATTTTATTAATTCACTCACACATTTATTTACAGGAAAGTGGGTCTGGGTTTGTTAATAAACAGAAAAGATAATATAAAATAATTGTGGTTTTCCTGTAGGAACCATATTGACATTCCCTAAAAGGACCTTTTTTATGTTTTGAATAGTCCTTAATATGCTGTTATTATGAATTTGAGTTAAACTACCATGCAGGTAAATGTTGTATGTTAATATATATAAATGTAGATATTTAATATATAAGGATTACACTGGAAACACTTCGGAGGCTCTAGTGTTGGGCAATTTTGTTAATTTGCTTATTAAACAAATATGTGTGATGTTAAAGTTAAAGTTAACATCCGCTTAATTTAGAATCTCCTTAAAAGCTGAATGTAATTATTGTGGGGTTTTTTGTACAACAGTGAATAAATTCAGATGGCAAGGTGTAAAAATACTGAAAAAAGCCAACATTTTGTAAAATACAAAGACAGATTAGAAGAATGTGCTCTGTGCAACATGTTGATTTGTTATTGAGCAAGACATTAGGTCTCACTGATCTGCATTTCAGTATATGTGTACTAATACTTACTGTGAACAGTGGTGGCACTTCTTTTTTGTGCTTAAAAGATTTAAATGCTGTAAATTCAGAACAACTATTTTTTTTAATCTGATACATTTACAGCTTTCTATAATAAGCAAATTTATGGGATGATAGAACGCAATATGTGGTGGGAACAGTTTACAAGCTGACTCACAAAACAAGAAGAAAAAAAAGGAGAAAAAAACAAAATCCACACAGACTGCAGCCGGAATAAAATAAAAAATGATCAAGTGTCTATTTGTTGCTGAGGTTTGACAGCGTGGATGGGAACTTTTTGACTCACTGATGGCAGCTGTGCCACTCCCAGGAGTAGCGTGGCCGGCTGGGGAGGAAGTCAGCGGTGCCCTGGTTCTTGACTCGCTGAGGAAACCTCAGCAGTACTCGGGTGTCGTAGTCTCTCGCTCTGTAGGCTGAGCTGCAGGCACACGGCAAAGAAAACAAATGTGACTGAAGGGGCAGAAAACACTATTGTATGTGCACACGATGACATCACCGCTGATGTTTTTCCTTGCCCCATCTCTTCCTCTGAGTGCAGCAGACTCTCAGGGTCCAAACTGAAACCAGTGTGTGTTGTGTGTGTAAATGCAGGGTGGAAAAAAAAAACCTTCAGAGGCGCTCAGTTGTTTGGGTTAGTCCTCAATAATGTGTTTACCATTCGGGCTTTCTCGCTTGGGACAGGCTATGATTAAACTTTTACAGAAATCCACCAACTCCACCTCCTTTTTTCCACCATCAGCTGCAGGAGTCACTTCATTTCAACTCATTTCAGTTCTTCCACCAGGCAGCCTTAACTAACATTATGGCTCAGAACTTCCTGATTCACACTCAGAAAAGGCTACCCCCCCTCCCCTCATTTTCTCCTCATAAATCAGTCCTAACAGCAGACTTTACCTTGACAGGCAGTTTTCCTCAGCTGCACATCTCAGGTTGTACATTGGTGTTCTTTGGACATAAGCAGAGGCTTGAATGTAGTATGGATCTGGAACTAGATCAGGAAGGCCTGCATACAGATATACATTAAACAGACTGACAAACAACAAACATTCAGCTTAAATTTTTTAATTTGAGTCCCTAGTATTATATTGTTGATAAATAAATACTACAAATAAATACTACAAAAAACGTTTTATTGGTGACTAATGCTATACCGAAACATTTAGGTTATAATGAAACTGAAACATTGGGCTTAGTCAGCCATTTATCTCTTCCAATTTGAACACTTGGCATGTTTATAATTAATGTATTTGGAATAATTATTTTTAAATATAGTAATAGTTAAGCAGTTTAGCAACAAGGCTAATTGTAATATATTTAGAAAGTTCATAGTTTAAACTTGTTTAGAAAAAGCCCTTATGATTAAAATAGCCACTTAGCATGTTAGCCGAGAGTCAGTGTTTGCCAGTGAATGGAATAACTTGGCTGTGGTAATCATTAAAATTGTGTAAAGTATGTCAATTTATAAGTAAACTTTAAACTGAGTTTTAAACCACCCCACTTTGTTTTGCCCATTGCACATATTAGCTGTAGCTGTCAGGGGAAACAACTCATGTTTAATCTTGCAGGAAGAGATTTCTAAGGTTTATATCCGGCTTTAAAAATGTGAACAACAGAGCCAATGTTTAAACTTACTGAAAAGGTGAAATTTTTTATCGTGAGGGAGTCAATATCATTGAAAACCTCATTGTGGGTGAAAAATGTATCTTTTCCCCAAAGTTTCACATTTTCATGTGTGCATGAATGTAATTTGTCCCCAATCTGAGCTGTTATCAGATCAACCTTTTTTTCTTTACATACTTTTATGTCTGCATAAATAAAAAACAAACAAAAAACCTTTTGTTTGTCACATGCAGCAAAACAGATGACTATTTAAAAGACGAAAACAGCTAATTTGAGCTTTTATCAGACCTATACACTTAAATTATTAAACCCATTCCACTGACTTAATTGTGACATTTAATAAAATAATTTTTAGGAGTTAAAGAAAATGTTTGACAATCTATTTGATATTTTAATTATAGCATGCATCCCTCTCTGTAGTATTCCCTTCAATGCTGTCTTTGGAGCGCTCTTGTCTTTCTTACCGTATTGATGATACCTTGTTCCATATCCAGGTCTTGACCTCGATCTCGGTCTCTCGTACACATCATAATGATTGTAATACGGGTTATCAAAGTCGATGGACTTGTAAGGATCGTCCGGGTCGTCTCCGACCATCATGTCGTCGAGTCGGGGCCGAGGCGAGCCGCCGGTGCGGTTTCCATTCGGCACAGCGGTACGCTCCGGGTGAGGATGCTGCCGGTTCGCCTGTCCTCTCACAAGGGTTAGGAGGCTGCGGGGAGGCTGCTGTTGCTGCTGCGGTTGCTGCTGCTGCTGCTGACTCCGGGCGTCCTGATGTCTGACATCCCCATCCCGAATGATGGTGACAGGTCGCGCCTGCTCCTGCTCCTGCGCTGCGCCCTTGTGCTGCGCTGGCACGTACTCGGAGCCTTGGCTCAAAAGGCTGAAAACCTTACCGTTGTGTGACCACTGCAGCGTCTGCCGAAAAGCTCCTCTCTGGTCGTTTCTTGGTTGCGCTCCCGGGTTTCTCTGGGACCTGGCAATTTGCAGGAGTACAACAAGTAAACACAAGCGTGCGTAAAATGTGCCAAATGCGCACAATCCCATTTTAAGGTCAATAAAACAGGTCAAATATGGAAAGAATGTTATTATAATTTCTGGATATCCTAAATCTTAGCAGTCTTCATGTGTAAATAAAGGACATCCTTTAAAGTGAAACAAAACTAGTGTTTCCTAGTGAACTCATATCGCTTTTGTGCAGCCTGATGTATAAGATGATGATGATGATGATGATGATGATTATGAGGAGGAGGAGTTGAAAATTTGGAGAGGTCTGGGATCCTGTTATACAAGTCTGCAACTGCTGCTCATGTAACCACAGTGATGTGTGATCACCAGGCAAAACTGCACAGTCTGACTTTTTACAAGCTGCTACAAGCTTTAGAAAAACAGATAAGAAATCAAGTCTAATATTAATGCAGGATGAATTCAAACCTTTTTTTTCCCTTTTAATGTGTTAAAACTAAATACCTTTGGTTATATTGCTCTTTTCTGTTTTAGACCAAGATACGGGAATCAAAATTAAAGGCATGATGTGTTTCTTTGTATTCGGTTCCTTTTTATTCTAATAACTTTTATAATGTAACTCAGAAATCTCCAGAAAGTTTTTTCAGTTAATCATCTAAATATGGAAAACAGATGGCACAACTTCAAAACTGTTAACATTTGACCATCTATCTAAATGTAGAGCACTAATTAGAGAGCAGTCCAATTCGATCAGTATAAGTAATAAACATACAATTCAAATATTCAACCGTTATGGAAGACTGACAAGAAGAAAGTTATTACAGAAAGAAAATTCACCAGAAATCAATGAAGAAGTCGAATATTGTGTTCTGGTCCAATTAGACTTCAACTGAACTCGTAGATGTTGTGGAAAAAAGCGTAGCTGGTCAGAATTGGTGAGAACCTGGGTGGAGATAACTATGGGGCAATTTTGGACAAAAAGCTGTTATTGTGGGAAATGACTTAAAACTGGTGTGGAAGTTCAAATCATTCACAAAAAGGGAGCGGAAACTTTTCGCCGGGTAATGAACATAATTTATTTTAAAGTATTAATCAAAATAGTCCTGCCTTGCATTTGATAAAGCAACACCCTCAGATCCCCTCTTACTTCATCTGCTCCTAAACATTAAACTTTTCAAGGATTTGAACTTTCCAGTATTTCCAGTAAAAACATCTCCCACAAACCCCCCACCCCCACCTACCAAACAGACACACAACTATTTTCTCCAAAGACTCCTCTTCATCACTGCTTTGCTGAAGACGCTAAATCCACATGCATCTCACTGGCAATTTTCTATATGGTCATAATTACTAAGTTCACTGTGAAAAGGAGGAGAAAAAGGGAGCCTGTATGAGGATATGTGATATCCTAGTTTCTGTTTGTTGGCAGACTGATGACCCACGGCTCATCTTCTGATTAATTGAAGTTGTTTGCAGTTGGCAAGTCAAATCCCTGCTTTGCTGTCATAACTCCAGATTTGTAACGTATAGGTTGGGAAACTTTATCCAAGGGTTTCTTTATACTGTGGGCAAAAACCCCCAAGAAATTCTTTCTAGTGTCTACAACTCAGACCACACCAGGGTTTGTGCTAAACCACAGAAACTCATCACGTTGATTTCACAGCTTCTCGGACTTGAAAGTGAAGACTTTTAGTCCCAGTAGATTGTGCTTGCTCAAAATTCCACTTACTTTATCTTTTAAACAAAAAGCTAGCTAGAAGTGATATATGTTGTTGGTTTTAAGTCATATCTTGATTTAATTTGGCAGAAGGGAACAACAAAAAAAAAGAACATATAACCACAAACGTCTTCATTGTGAGAAAGTGGAACAGCAAATACTGAGGAATGTTCATTCAAAGATGATGTGAAGTTTTCTAAGCTTTACTGCCCCTGAAATTATTGTAGACATTAGTTTAGTCAACCAATAAATACACACAGGTAAAAGACAGTACAAACATTTTTAAACACCTTTAATTTCTTTATGCTTTCTTTTTCTTGAAAAGATACCTTGATGGACTAAAAAACAGTCCGGAGTATATTTGATTTAGGAGTGGATACTCAAGGAGGGAACATAATAAATAACTTATCAAAGTAAATTGGGTCTGATTTTCCCGTTGTCATTCACAAGTGTGTCACAATTTCTATAGTTTAAAACATGCAGGCTACAACAGAAAGCACTGTTTCAGACATGAACTGTTCTTTCGCGACAAGTAGCTTAAAAACTCAATTCTGTTGGCTGAAACCCTGACATAAAATATTATCCACAATGAATAAGACATCTACTTTTTGCCTTTTTTTTTGTTCTTTTTCCATTAATTTAAAATAATATCTTTATTTAGACAGCTAATCTGTTTTAGATTACTTTTTTAGACCTCATTTTTATTCTTGTTATCCCCCATTTGTGTACTTTGCTGATTTTCTTAGACAGTCACTCTCACCATTTTCATGACTGGAAAAAACAAATAAAAAAACAACAGAAATCCAACAAAAATAACAATGAAAGCTTATAGAAAAAAAAAAAAAACTGAGCACCTCACATCTTGAATTTAAATAATAAAGGACGTTTTATCACAAATATTTCAGCTAGTTCTCATCTAGTACTTACATTGAACCCACAGAGATACAGTAATATTCAAATATTTGATATGGCAACCCGATGAGATTTGTTTGGCAGATTAAAAATGCCTTGAATGTTTCCCCTAGCTACCCCCTCTATATCTTATAGATACTCCTGTAACTGTTGTAGGAATCCCCAGAGGATTCCTACAACAGTTACAAAATTAAGGGGGTTTCGGACTATTAGACAAACTTTTACAGTGGGTTATTATTTACAGGTTTTTATTAAAGTTCCTCTCCTGTAATTGCACCGTAGCTGCTTAATTCCTACATTTAGGAGTAAATATTCTTCTATTATAAAAATATGAAGAAATCATAATAATAGCAGCAGTTAAGCTATTTTTTAGTTTATCTCAGAAATTCAGAGCTATTTTCGATAACTGGAAGACAACCAGCCGCAGTTAAATCATCACGATACTAAGAAGTAACACTGGAGCTGCTGGGTGTTAAAGGCTTTGCTCAAGGGCGCCTGGCTGATGATGAGGGAGGGGCAGTCTCTGCTGTTAGCATTTTGCTTCATACTTTTATATCATCAAATACTTATACCCCTCCTTTTTCTTTCATTTTAGTTTTAGTTTTTTTTGTTTTTTAGGTAATTCTGGTCTCGAACTTGCAACATACGCTCAAGAGCATCCAGGGTTTCTGTGCAGCAGCCGAAAGAGAAAAGGCACCAAGAACTAAAATAACTAAAACAAAGTACTTTGTAATCTGTGCTCTAGGTAGATTGTCCTACCCATGGAAATGCCATTAAATCATGCTGTAAACTACAGTCAAGGGAGTTGTATTGTTTTTGGAAGACACACCGTCCCGCAGTCACATGACATTCCTCCTCAGCTTGTGTAAACAATGAGGACAAATCAGATGCAACTAGAGCTCCAGAACAAATCCTCCGTGAAGACCGCTGAGCTGTTTTAAATAATCCAATATAAGACTTCTAATCTCATAAAGCTTCACACTTATTTAGGAAACCAAATAACTTTCAAGATCAAGAAAGATACAAATAAGTTAAAAGGAATTTGCAGCCTCATAAAAAAATCATCTTTCCAGTCCCAGAAACCTCAGCAGTAAAAGAAAAGCTCTGCTCTTTTGCAAATGTTTCCTGTTTTGTCTCACAGAAGTCTTCTCCCATACCATACAAGTTCCTACCGAGACAGAAAAAAACATGTGCTTCATGATTAAATCCATGCTCTACCTTAAGCCACCAGACGGTCATAACTAGCTGTTCTGGGACATTCATTTGTTTTGCTGGTAATTCATTGAACATTTTCCATGTCGAGATTCCTTCTTTAACTCTCACTGTATGGCCTTTGCTGCTACTTCATATGATTCAGATACATCTGTAAGAGATTAACCCAGTTCTTCAGTCCACTTCCCTGGAATTCCTCCCTGTTCCTAACGTTTTTGGGCACAGGAACGAGCTTTAAGGAATTTGAATAAATCGAAGATGGGAAGGAAGGAAAAACTGTGACTTTGTTGAAGACATGCGAGAAAAGAAGAGAATCTTTGCCATGTCTTGGTTCTAAATTTCTTGAAAAAACATAATCATTTTGAGTCATTACTAAATCAACATATTGTTACAGTGTGTTGCAGAAGTATTCACAGCTTTTGTCTAACTTTAAACTGTAATGTAATTTATTGGGATTAAAAAAAAAGTTTGACCAAAACTAGAAAATGAAAAAAAAAACTTCATGTTTTTATTTTTTTTAGACACAAAAAAATTGAGTTACTCTTCTTTACTGTTGCAATGGCCTTCAGAATTGGTTGGATAGCTCAATTGGAGAGTGACCTGACTTTCCGACTGGGGCTCAGATTCAAATCTGGGCCTGGGCAACACCAACAGCATTCAGTGTGGGTCCTTAGGCAAGACCCTTTGCCTACTTTGTAAGTCTTGTTTGATAAAAGTGTCTGCTAAATACATAAACACAATCAGTTTGTGGAAATGTGCATTGCATTGTCAACATCAATAGAGCTATTCATTGAAGACTTTGGAGTTTTCTTTTTTTAAACATTAGTGAAAAATTTCATCATGAAGAAAACTAAACTCGGCAGACAGGCTGAGGAAAAGCGACAGATGGAAGCTGCAGAGATACAGAGAATAGGTAAGAGAATCTGCATGGAAACCCTTAACTGGCCTTTATTGGGGAATAATAAACAAGCAAAAATCCCAATGTTGAAAGAAAGCCATTAGAAATCCAATCAGTAGTTTGAGGCAGAGGTTTTCAATCCCGGTCTTCAGGACCAACTGTCCTCCTTCCTTGCTCCCACACTCCAAGTCAGGTGTGATATGGCGGGAAATCACCTTAAATATAGGATGATGGGTACTGAGGACCAAGATGGAACCCCCCCGGTAAAAAAGAAGACATGTTGGAAAAGGTTTCTGGATCAGTAGGGCCACCTTGGTCGTGGTAGCATCATGCTTTAAGGGTGCTTTTCCTCTTCAAGGCTTAAACAAACAACATTCTCTTTCCAGCAGAAAAATAACTAAACATTCAGCAAGGGCTTCGGGTAGAAGGCTTTAGCAGCATCCTTCCTCAACACAATCACATTTATGCCTCGCTACTGGGACTCTGCGTAGCTGAATGACCAACTGATGAAGGAACTCAGGTGTGTTGGAGAAGAAATGCATCTAAAGGTTGCAAGATAATAACCAGGACTGGAATTGGGAACCCCAGTTCAGATAATGGACGTCTACTCCAGTCTTTGACGGGTATTCCTGCAAGTCTTAGATGAAACGCTCCTGCAAAACAACTGAAATTAATTATTAGGTCATTAGCAGGGATCTGCAGAATTTCATTCCACGCTAAGGAGGCAAATCCGCCATTTGATTGAGATCTGGTTCACCAAATGCTTTCAACAGTTGTATTAAACAGGACATGGGCTCTCAAGGATTAGAGTTGGAAAACGCAGGCAGATCATGAACAAAGCTTAGTCAAAGTCCACAATTTAATCCAATAGAAAATGGATGACAATGTTTTGC
This sequence comes from Orestias chungarensis, assembly GCA_032876305.1. Lineage (NCBI taxonomy): Eukaryota > Metazoa > Chordata > Actinopteri > Cyprinodontiformes > Cyprinodontidae > Orestias > Orestias chungarensis. The sequence goes on from JAVLVB010000002.1 coordinate 7,138,180, forward strand.
TTTGATTTCATAATATTGATCAACTTCATCTATCACATGAAACCCATTAAAATACACTAATGATTTTTTTTTTTTTTACTTTCAACCTGTTCAACTTCATAAAATATTTTCAGAAGTTTTGTGATTTAAAGTCGACTTACTTGAATGACACCTCTGTCATGGCCCGAGGGGGTCTGTATCGCTTCAACCAGCACTAAGAAACTTTGAGGAGGGTGGCAGGAACCCGCATGAGGAGAAACACAGTTCATCGGAAAAACAGTCTTCCTTCAGGCAAAACACTACCGCGTTTGTCCTCACTGGACCGCCAAAATCAACCAAAATTGAAACCTATTTATTCTTGCTTTAAAGAAAATACTGAGAAACCGACTAAAATAAGCCTTAAAAGTTGCTCAAACTTCATCAGCTCTTTTAGAATCTGTATTCTCTGTAGTTTTATTTTTAACTGATTTGAATAATAATACAGGTTCAAAGTGAAACAGGACCAGACACAACCCTGAAACCATCCATGACTCCCCCTCTTTTCCTTTGTAAATTTGTCCAGATTTATGCTGCAACACTTCCTTCCAGTGGCTATTTCTCCCAACTTTCATTCACATAAAGTTTAAAAATTGCTCTATGACAAAAAACAGACAATTTAAATACTTTCTCATGTGGTCTTGAATAATAGGTATTCATTTCGGTTGGAGCATACAACTTTGGGGTTGTATAACACACACACACACACACACACACACACACACACACACACACACACACACACACACACACACACACACACACACACACACACACACACACACACACACACACACACACACAC
>JAVLVB010000002.1:7139099-7156186 GCA_032876305.1 Orestias chungarensis
ATACAGGCAGAAGGCTCAGTTAATAGAATAATACTGTGGATTTCCAGGGGTTTTTATCACTTGGAATTGAAAAGGCAACAAGAAACATCAATACAATCAACTTTTTCCCAAATATAATACAAAAGAAAAGATTTCATACATACTCATTAGAGCAATTTGGATCAGATGTTGGTCTTTTTGGCTTCACAAACTCATCCCTTAAGCAACAAAGACATTAAAGTCTAAATCCAAATTACGGGCATATATGTATGGTTTCTTCTTACTTGTTGAACAAGAGCTATTTTCTCCCAGTTGGAGAGTCTTTTCTTTAACCTTCCTGAACCTCCCTATGGTGTAACATTTGCATGTTTGCTCCCATGTTCACCTCTGTTTTCACTGAACACAACACTGTCTTCTTGTCTTTGCAAATACATGTACACCAGGTGGTCTGGAAAACAAAGGTTTGCCCAGCCGTCCAGTTCTAAGTCCCAGTGTGTGAGTTTTAAATTTTAGATCAAAAATGCAAAATATAGTCACTGAAGACAAAAGTAAGAATGACATAAATAGTTTTTTTTTAACTTACAAATAAAAACTAGGCTTTTAAAGTAATTCATATATTTTTAAATTTATCAATCCACTGTTTTTTATCAAAGAATATAGATTTCATTAGTTTTTAAATTGAAGGAATCGTTTTGTAACAGACACTCTAAGACTTTAATGCTGTTTGAAAATGTGGCAGCAGCTACAAATTTAGTTGGAAGAGGAACATTGGCTCTCTCTGCTGGACACACTATGTATCCTCACTTCTCAAAAAGAGAAATTTCGTTGGAAATAGGGGTTTTAATTAAAAACTAAATAAACAAACTGCAAAATACCACATTTGAACTATAAAATAAATTTTCAATGTTGGTTGAAACAGAATCTTAATTTCAAAATTTTTTTACCTTTACATTTCTTGCATATTCAGAATCTCACACAAAAGACAGGTTTTCTTTCACTCCCTTCACTATTCTCCGATGCCAAGATAAACGTATATCCTCTTCCAGACTTGGTTGCCACAGCCTGTTGCGTTTAGGCAAGCATCTAATTTATTATTTAAGATCCATGCATTCAGCTGAGTGATCTGTGGGTAACAGAAAGGTTTTGTGCCATTTCCTTTTGATCCAACAAGTTTGGAAGATATGACTTTGTAAAAAACAATAATTTCTCAAAATTTTTACCCAATCCAAAAAAAAACTCTCAAATTAAGGTGTGGATTTTATGTGTTTGAGATTAAGCGGCTGGAAAATATATGGATCTATATCTTTCCTTATATCCAGATTCAACATCCTTGAGTTATTGTACTTCTTTCAGTTAGGTTTCAGACCTCAGAGAGCGTTATTTTTAACTTTGTAAAGAATCAGTGACAAATAAATAAATCATAGAAACTGTGATTGCTCAATCGCTTTATTTGATTCGACATTTTATATTACACAAAAAGTTGCAGTTAAACAAAAATAATGGCAGACAAGCATAACTTATAACACGTTTAAACTACAATTTATTTATGCAATATATAGTCATACTTTAATACTGGTTAATCTCATCTAAATTGGACAAGCATTAACTTTTGATTATTACACTGCAAGATGTAACAGAGTTAAACATACTTGTTCAATTAAGACCCATGTTTATTAAGCTAAAACTAACAAAAAGGCCTTATTCCTACAGTAATTAGAAAAATGAGGATACAGTTGAATTTTGTGTCTTTATCTGGTCATCTGCTGAAGCTATAAACTCATGTAAACAGACTTGAAGGCCCACAGGTGACTGGTGGTTTTTAAAATGGCATTTCCACCTGTCCATTTATGTCTTAAAAGATAAACAGCTTGTAAATTTTCTTTGTCCCAACTTTCTGCTTTGATAGAAGAAGCATGAAGCCATCGACTGAAAAACGTAAACAGCCACTTCTGACTTCTATGTAGGTTTGGTTTGTCGTTTATGTCAAAAACAACAAATATCTCTTGGGATTGGCTGTATTTTCAGCAGGCCCAAGAATAAGCACTACAGCTGTATGGCACTGATGTTTGAATATTGGTGATCCTAGAGGGCCTGTAGGACTCTGTGGTCTTACTGGATCTGTGAAGAAACATAAATGGTATCAGAATGCTGAATTAAAAATTGTTTGCAGTCAACTATCCAAATTCCCACTATTCCATGACGCAACCAAATCTGCTAGGAAAATTATATTAATAAACTGCTGTCTTTATCAAATCACTACACATAATACGCTACCTCATTGGTCTCCAGTTCGTTAGGCTCTTGCAGATCCAGAGGGCCCCCAAGGTCCACAGGATCCAGCGGTTCCTGGAGATCGAGAGGGTCCTGAAGATCCTGAGGATTCTGAGAGTCAAGAGGGTCCAGACTGTTCAACTCATCTATCTGGGTTGTATCCTGTTTATAAAAATGTTTTGAAAATCCCACTTAGTCTTTAAATTTTAAGGTAAACTAGCATTTTCTTTTTAAAAGATGGTTTAATGTCTTCAATAAAAACGTGAAACTGACCTCCTCGTCATTGGACTTTAAACAGCCACCTGGAGATCCTGTAGGATCAAACAAAGTAATGTGTTTTATACATCTTTTATACATGTCTAAAGACCACAAAGCATGTAAAAGTGTGCAGGGATTGGTCTCTAAATAAAAAAGCTCTCACCAAAGCCACAGGGTCTGTCCCTCCATGCCATCAGGTTCAGCGTAGGCAGAGTGGAGCACTGCACCATACGGTTTCTGTTTGAGACAATGCTGAAAGCATCGCTGGGTACGGCTGTGATGCCGGTGTTGTCACATATGACTCTGGAGAGTGTAACAGCTGAGAAAGCCTGCCTCTGCTGGACGGTGAAAACACCGGGGTTCTGGTACCACAGCCTGAGATATTGGACAATTTTGGCGAATGATACCATTTGACTCTGTGGTTTCCTTTTATATTCTTAAATTAGTCAAAAACTACAGTATGTTACTGACCTGTCACCTTCACGGATATTCTTGAACTGAGTAGCAATTAGACAGGCAAACAGAGGTCCCACGCGGCCGCCAGTCACAAATGGCTCTGCAACGCCTCCAAGCCACACATCAATGTTTTCAGGGGTACCGTAGAGCTCCAGCAGCTTACGAGCCAGGTTGGGATTCCCCAGAACCTGAGCCAGCTGTGCCTGGTTTGTAGGCTGGGAAAGACCGCAGAACCTGCGCCAAGCATTGTAGCCTGAAGAAGAAGTCAACACAAGGAGGAGAGAATTGAGCAATAGAGAAAACAAGGAAGGTTTTCCTAATTCAAATTATATATTATTTAGTGTTATTAGTAGCATTGAATCATATTTGCTATTAATAATCAGAAATATATCCCAAAATAAATTTTTTGTCTGCTGTAAATACAATATTAAGTCATCAGCATAGTGCATGATATTTTCATCCAGGCTGAACTTGTTTATAAAGCAAAAAAATATATTTTTTTGATCATTATAATGTTGATGCAGCCTAAAAACGGATCTGCTTACTGTATAAAATTATGGGGATGTGTTTAACTTAAATTAAACTTAAGCAAAAATCTTTCAGATCTGTCTGAGTTGTTATTTGGCATTTCATCTGAGGCTTTCTGGAGTTTATTGGAAGTTTGAGAGAGTCTAACGAGTTTGCTCTAATGTTAGGTCATTGAGAATTGAGTCAGACATTAGGTTCTGATTCCTTCTTAGAGGATGAAAGAATTAAATGACGTACCAGGCAGACCATGATCACGACCCCTCTGCATGTTCAGAGAACCCAAGTCCAGAGCCAGGTGCTGCACAAACATGAACAACCTTTCCCTCAGAGCATCCACCATCATGTGGTCCTGTGTGTTCAGTTTAGCAGGACCACCTAACAGACCACGCAGCACGGGGTCAACCCCACCTGGAGAATGAAAGCAAAAGAAAAAAAAATTAGGTGGTTATCTTTAAACACAATAAAGCAAATGTTATTTGATACAATGCACACCCTCAAAGACGATTCTCCAGGGGGTGAAGAAAGCCTTGAACAGGGGGACACTGGGGAACCGAGGGTGCTCCTTGTAGTTTTCAGCCAGGCGGAACAAAACTGGCTGAATTGCCAGGTGAGCAAAACGGTAAGCTGCTGTCGCGAACACATTAGAGATGCTGGGGTCAACGATGGGGTTGTAGCCGGGGTAACGTCCGAGAAGTTTGCGCATCGCATCAGGACCCACAATGTGAGGCAGATAGTCCCTGAGGACAAACAGCTGACACACCAAAACAAATGCATAGAAGTCAAAAACATGTGTTTGAGGGAAATTTTAATTCTCGTTGACTAGCGGTTTTGTTTTTACCTGGGTGTAAGCACCCATGATCTTACGGGCTTCCTGGTAGAGAGTCTCACCGTCCCAGTGTGGGTTCAGCCTCTTCAGCTGACGAGCCAAACGGTTGTGTTCACGCACGAACAAGGTGTGGATAGACGTCAGGGCGATGTTCTCGTCCACGCGGGCATCACCTACACAGAAATACAACCGAGATGTTACTCCATTTATAAAAAACACACAAAGTAAATACTGGAGATTTTAAAATGTTATACAATAAAATATTGTGTACATCAATCAGGTATATTTTGTGAAAATGCTATGTTTCATACAGATTCTAAAAAATGCTACCTAAATATGTTGACAATAATCTACTGAAAGATTAATTAAAGTTAATCTTATTAATGGGTTGTTTTATTAATTTAATATGACCTTAGGTGAATTGTGGTTGAGAAGTTTTTTTTTATAAGGCTATTGCAAAGTTTGTATCCAGCTTAAACTAGTCTAACCACAGCGTGGTATAACCTTTATTTAAACAATATTTTAGGCAAAAAACAAATGCTTTTTTTAAAAATAGTAAAATTTGACATTTAACTGTTAAAAGTCCATCATTTATTATCAGAATCTCACAAACCTGCAATGAAGCATGGCACCTCCCTGGCGTTGGTGTCATTGGTGACTCTCCTGCGGGTTGCGCACATTTGCCCTTGCAGGGAGTGGAAGGGCAGCAGTTCGCGGCCGTTGTCCCTAAATTCAGTGTTGACTCGCAACAGGCCGGCATCGTTGGTGAGGTCGCGAAGGTTCAGAGCAAGCTTCTCATCAGATCCATAAACCTGTCCCAGATCCAGAAAGGCAGTCAGTGAATTGAGCTGCTCCCTCTTGCTGGGTTCTCCGCCAAAGTTGAACGCAGAGAAACCCGTTCCACAGGCGGGAGCAGATCTAAAGGCTGGGATGCAGCTGTCTGGTCGGGAGGGAAGGCGGGGATCTCCTCGTGGGATCTAAAAATATAATTATCATGCATTTTAAGTAAAAGAAATGAAGCATGGAAGTACAATTTCATAATTCAGCATGAGCTTTGACACCAACCGGGATAGGGATGCACGGCTCACTGTGCTCGCAGCTTTCATCGCAGTTCAGCCCGTTGCTAAAAGAGCGGATGCTGGGCGAGAACGGTGTGAAGGTGAGGTCGTGGTCGTTCCACTGACCAAACAAGGTGACCATGTGAGTGTACTCGGTGTCATTGATGACGCCTGCGTCTGTCGTGCTCAGGATGTTGTTGGAAACCTGTCGCACCTGAAAGTTTGGAGTGAAGCATAAAATTTTAAAACCTAAATGAAAAACAAATACTCTGAGAAATGAGTCAAGATTATTTATTTATTTTTAAACTACGCTTGTACCAGTGGGAGCAAGAAGTTGTTAAATCTGCGGGTTCTGTCCCATCCCTTCGGTTGGGAGATGTTGTCATCATACTCAGAGGGCAGCCAGCGGGTGAATGGAGTATTAGTGGCGCCAAGGCGAGGGTTTCTCCTGTAAAACAGAGATGGAAAGTTTACGTTTGGAAATCGGGCTTTTGAAATTCTACAGAAGTGAGCACATCTTTTGCGGTGTATGGCACAAGATGTCAAGGTGGATTGCTCAAGCAGTTCCCTACAAAGTAAGGTTCAGTTTTTTGGTCTGAGAAGGAACTTCTCAGAATGGTGCTTTGCAACCCTATTTATTCCCAAGAGCAAGTTATTAAGATAGCAGATAAATTAGTACTTAAGAAGTGATGTTTTGGATTGAAAGAAACGTACAGGTTGTTGCAGACGCTGGTGGCCGTGCGATACTTGTTGATGTTTGGTGTGGAGTGGCATGGTGGATTCCTGATTCGAGCCTCACATCCAGTAATTCTTGCCAGTTCTATCATATCTTGGTCCGTGAGCAAATCTAAAACATATAGTTTAAGGATCTGTGATTTAATAACATTGCGAACAGTACATGCCAGACTCTTGACTGTGATAGTGACTGTGCCTTACCGGTTGCGTTGAGGGAGCGCTTGTGCACACGATGTACTTTTTCCTGGACCAAACGGAGAGTCTGTGCCATGTAGTCAGCAGATCGCACGGCTGAACGAGTGTCACCACGGGGCTGCTTCAGGAGACGAAGGGCATCATGCGGCTGCACCACATCCCTGCGGACCCGTCTAAGGCTCCTATAGGAGGGGTATTGAAATATATCCCAGTTAAACAGGAATCTATGAAAAACAACTTATCTCAACAGATAAGAAAACCTGATGGACTCACTCTTCTCTGGAGTACTTGTAAGCATCGTCCACTATTTTCTTTGCTTCTTCAAAGCATTTCTGAAGAAAACCACTGCCAAGTTTTTCCCCTGAAAAAAAGAATGTTAAATTGAAAAAAAAAAAGATTTAAAAATCAAATGTGTTAAACTATTTTAGGATAGATTTACCTGTTAATCTGGAGTGGGTGGGCACCAGGCTGAGGCCCAGGATAAGAAGGACAGAGAGAAGCATCCCTGAAACAAACCATAAACAAACCTCAGTACTGGAAGAAAATCTACATTTAAATTAAGATAATTTTCTGTATAGATTAAAATAAACCTTTTTACCTGTCTCTAAGAAGGCTTCTGTGGTGTGTTAAGATGCTCTTTGAGACCTGGAGGTGGTGATGCTGTCTATCTCTCTAGCCCTCTTTATATACAGTGCTTCAACCCAAGGCCTCACCCCTTTTAAGGGATGAGCTGGTGAGACTAGTGTCAGGAACTAGACTTCCTTCTTCCTTATTGAAGTACTGCAGGAAACATTGTTTTTAGCTAATCAGTTACAGCTTCTGGTGAACTGATAGGAATAATGATCCTATTTAGAAACCTATATAAAATAGAAAAAAAAAGCTTTGTTGGTTATAAAGAGCCACAAATATATTAACCTTGAGATCTGCGGACAAATTGATGACAAAATATCCAGCAGAACACTGAAACATGTCTTTTACCACCACTTTCAAGTGATCTGTATTTCTTTTGAAATAATTATCTGATATTACTAATAACATAGATATAGTTTAATTATAGCATACTATTTAAATATGTATCTTTTATGAATGCCGTACACAAAAGAATGGTGCATTAATAAAATAAGCAGAATTTAACAAGTTGTATAGCATTTTGCACATATTTTGTTGTTTTTGTAGATTATATTAAATATTTTTGAGAGGAGAACGTTGTAACAGGTAAAAAATACATTTGTAAAATTCAAGTCATTTTTCAAAACTTGTACTCATGCAACTTATTTTGTTAAATTCTAACAAAGTATTAGTTCTAGTAAACTTCAAAACTCAATTTAAAAAGGGGGACAAACACAGCTAAAACGTGTAATTTTTAGCTGTTAACAGCATCACGGCTCAGAGGTTTTGCGTGCTTTTCCGTTTGAATTTAACATTTCTAAAGTCACTTAACAATAAAACTGGATCCTAACTCTTAAAGTCTGTAGCATTAGTAGTCTAAAGTCTAAACTCTAGAGCTAAAACACATAAATTATCAGCCTCACTTTTTAAGGTTATGCATTTGTAATTAGTTCAGGTCGCTATTCACAATATAACTCATAAATAAACCCAAATATATTTGCAATAACGCTTTCTGTTTGGCACCACACAAAGCAAGTTGGAATAAAAACTTATTTAACCAACATCTTAGAAATATTGAGATATAGATGCCATAAATATCTGAAAAACAAGAGCTACACAAGCTTTTGTTAAACGCCCTTTCATTATTTGCTTGATGAAACTTCACTGATGTTATTGCTGGTGCTAACCTTCAGCATAACAGTAAGGAAACTACTGAAATAAGAAATAAAAAGCAGAAACTTTGCAAATAACACTAATATTCAGCCTTCTCATGTTTTTAGTATATAATTTAATAATAATAATTAAAACAAATCATAGTGTGATTGAAACTAAGCTGCGGTTTCAACTGTAAATGTGAGGCACAGCAATGAGTAAATAAATGTTTGTGTGAGTTGTGAAAAGAGGAAGAGGGAAAATAAATTTAAAGTCCAATATAATAGTTAATGGAAAAGTACTGTAAGTGAGTTTTTGGGTGTGGATGTCTTTGTTACAAATACAATAGCTTTTTAATGCTATGGTTGTCATGACACACTGACAAAGTTAAACACAAAACAAGCCAAAGTCCCTTAACGTTGACAGCCATCATGTGAATACTGTAAAAAAAAACAATAATAATAAAAAAATAAAATAATATATATATATATATATATATATATATATATATATATATATATATATATATATATATATATATATATATATATACAAGTAAAACACAGAGATCAGTCATTAAATATTTGATTTTATTCGAAAGAAATGCAAATCACTAAACAGCTTACATGTTCTTTTACTTTGGATGACTAATTTCACAATAGATTTGAGTGTAGCAGGTGTACTTACAAAACTGTACAAAAACAAATTTTATATTTAATGATTACAAACAAAAAAGCCAAGTTAACAAAAAAGTTCTACAAGTGCTCTTGATCTATATATATTTGTATACATATATACAATATACACAAACATATTTGCCAGTTATACATTTTCCATGGATCTATTAAGGAAAGAGGCAAGGCTAGACAAAGAAGCACTGGGCCCCGGATACTTTCAATGCAAAACAATCATGACAACTAATCACATAGGGTTCAGAAGTATGGACCAAAAGTATTAAAAAAGTATGTCAAAAACTTTATTTATTTTAGAAACTTAATTCCCACTTTAAAACATTATATAGACTAACTACACAAACTGTCTTCAAGCCTTTGTTTTTGTTTATCAAGAGGATTTTCCACTTAAATATAATGAAAACAGGACATGTAAGAATAGGATAAAATAAATACATATAATAGTAACAAACGTGACTTGATTAAAAGTATATTTTATATCTGGGTAAAGGTTGTTATTTTCTAAAGGTATTTCTGACTAATGAGGCTCGTCAGAAGGAGTGATCTTATTGTTCACATATGAACAGTACTTCAGTACTCTGAAATGCAACGAGAAAAAGCTAAACCTGGAAGCACTGAGCCAATAATACTCTGTAAAAAAAGAGAATAGATAAAGAAGATTGCGAAATGTTGTACAAAAAACAGAAAGGTACTTTCCACAACAAAAGGTAAACAGAATACAAAAGACAGAAATACAAAACGTAAGATCATAACACGACATAGCAGACTACAACAACATTTTGGCTAACATGATCAAAATTTAGACTTATCTTCATATTAAAAACGGCAAAAAAACCAAACAAACAAAAAACAACAACAATAAGAGTCAACTTTAATGTGGAATGGTTTGATTCATAACTGAAAATAATTAGCTGAAAAAATTTGATCAGATTTGAGAAGTTTTTCATCATGAGCTTTTTCTTAGTGTAACTGCTTTCTCAGCTTTTTTTTTTTTTTTTACCTTTTTTGAGCTTCTGGTAAACAAGGGTGAAATACAGATGTTTAACCAAATATCAGATGCTATTATGAATGTTAGTACTGTTGAATACATGGAGTAAAACCTTACAGCCCTTTACTGTAGAGACCCATAAGCAGGAAAAAAATTTTTTTTCCCGAATGCCTCACAACCAGGTGCAATAACAATCTCCATAACTGTTGCTGATAAACTCAGTGTGTGACCGGATCCCACAGTCTTACATACATATCAGCAACTACAGTAACAGTAGGGCCAGGTTGTCTTTATCTCTGCAGAAAAGGTCACATCAAGCAAAGGGTTGCAGTTGTGTCTTAACCTTTTTTGGAAGGAAGTTAAAAAGAAAAGCAGAAACAAACGCGGGAAGCTCTTAGTCAAACTAGAAGTGTGGCAAGAAATCACATTACACCACTTGAGGTGGTAGAGAGAAGTTACTTTTTCTTGCCCCGGGTCGATCAGCAATCAGCAAAGTTCTGCTTTAAAAGCCAGACAACAATACTGCACTCTGCTGCAGCACACAAACAAACAAACCCCATATTTTAAACAACGCTGGACGCTTTGATAAATGATTTCTGCATTTTCCCTCATGCAGGAAGAAGAGCTTGTTTGAAACAATGGATGAGTCATTTATGCTGACATTAATTTACAAGACAAGTAGGTTGTTCTGCAAATCTCACCTTTTTTATGAAACTTATAAGGAAGCTTTGTCCTCAGCAGGAAGGACAGTAAGTCCACAGCTTCATCTTGAATTCCCGGCATGCAGGATTTCTTATCACAATCCTTTACTAATGAGAACTACATCAGCTTAGTGTAAATGTTTAAACCACTCTGACCCTAACTGTGAATGCACATAAATAAAGCAGAAAAATAAGCTTTAACTGTAGACTCTGACTGTCAGCTAGGTGAGACGTTATAGGCAACAAATGTTAACAAATAAATCAGACTGGAAAACATAGATACCAACATATTTAATGGCAAATTTGCTGCAAAAATAAAATATGAAAAGACTGAGGTTAGAAAACACAATTCAAAGTTCATTGAAAGGTCAAAATTCTCCAATGAAACACATAAACATACATCCATCACAATTTAAGTATTTTATGATTATAAATGAATAGAAACAGAAGTAATAGGTCACTCAAGTGCAGTAACTAAGTTACAAAAGCTTGCGCAAAACTAAAAAGCCAACAAAATTGTTTTCTACTTTAAAAAAGACAAGACTTCATCAGATGTTAAGAAATTTACATCAATCACTCACGACAGAATAACAGCTTTATTCTCAGACAAATGTCCTAATTGTTGGTTATTTATTTGGAGGAATAAAATAATAAAGCTTAAAGTTTTTATCATTAATGGTTAGTTGTGGGTAAATCAGTTTATTATCAAATAACAGTACCCAACGAAACAATGATGACAGATGAAATGATTGAATATAGATATAGATTTGATATAGATAATGCCAGCTTTAAACCTTTGTGTTTTAAGTTGATTAGGAGCTTTATGTTCTCAGAAAACTAATTACTTCCTGCAAAAAAAAGCGCCAGACTTCTTTAATATCCTTAGATGAGCTTTCCTAACCTACATATTGGAGGTCCTACCAAAGAGGATTACTGATGTCTAGGCCTGGAGACTGACTTGAAAATAAAATATCAGAACGTTCCCATTTTACTGCTTTAGTGAAAGACAATGTTTTTGATCATAGTTTTACTATGCTCCATGCTAAGCCTTCATGCTCCTAAGAGTAGATTTTCCCAGTATTTTCTTAAAACTATAACTTGAAATCATTATAAAATTGCCTTTCACATTCACAAAACATCATCCATAGACTTCGATACTCTACAAAGGATTTTCTTTAAAGTTACCATCACTCTTATAACCTTATGACTCCAAACAGCTCTGCTCCAGATTTTTTGTTTTTTTGATGATTCAACCTTTTTTCTTCAAATGACTCTTTTTAACGCATCTTAAAAAAGCCAAATAGTTTTTTTATTTGTTATATTTCAGTCATTCATTTCAGTCTTTATCTTGCTGTGCTTTCCCTATGCAGGAATAGATAAAATATGCATTGGTCTGCTAAGAGTTCTGTAACTCACTGATGTTTTATTCATACACTCCAACTACAAATCAATAGGCCTAAGGTGTAGGTGGTTACATTTCAAAGCAATTTAAAACTAAGTACTTATGAACATGAAATCTGGGTTAAATTATAAATTAATCTAAAGTTTTGATCAGGGAAATTTTGGTTCCTTTTTTCATTATGATAAATAAAAATCCAAAGAAATTGCCTTATGACAAACAGCTTCACCAGAACCCAAATGATGAGCAAAAGGAAAGTTTTCATATTGTTCATATTCTATGAAAAAATACACATTTATTCAAAACTCACTAAAGATATCTTTTTAAATATAAGTTTTGATCTAGTAATTTTAACTTTATAATAAATAACTTCCTTCTTCTCTATAAAAAATAACGCAGCACAGAGGGCAACTTTTTAATTTTTTTGCCACTTCAAAACTGGGAAAGACAAGAAAATATTAAAAGAAGACAGATGTTTGTTAAGTAGCCAAGGAATTACGTTTAAAACAGAAAAACCTTAGAAAGACATTAGATATTAGAAAACTAGAAGAAAAACACAAAAAACAGATGATTACAAACAGACAACAGAAAAAACATAAAGCAACGTCATTCAGTACTTTTGAACAATACTAAATAAAAAAATATATAAAAACAAAGAACAAAAGGAAGTTTAGCAATATGCCTTTTAATCCCTTTAACGGTATGTGTTGTGACTCCAGCAGCGCGTCAGCTCAAAACAAAAAGATTCTGTCAATATCGTAAAATTAATTTCTTCTTCCTTGTCTGTCTTTACTTTTATGTATAGTCCGTCCTCAAACTTGATATCCTTATGCTATAAAATTATCAGACAAACAATACATGAACTCAAATATAAGGATAAAAGCTCTTAAATGTATTTATTCTTTTACAACAGCATTTATATGTACAGTTAAGACAACCTACTGACCTGAATTGTGCTGCAACCTTGTTTTACTGGAATTCCCATCGTGGTCCATCATTAACCATATGTAACAAAGATAAGAGAAGAGATATCCAAACCAAACTGCTTTTGATGTATTCATACGTTTTGAGCCTCTTTGGATTGTGTCACAACATTACACAAAACAAAGGAACGTGACAGATGTTTTGTTCTGATAGCTTAACTAAATATACACCTAAAAAAGGGGGGACCATGCATATCTAGAGAGTCAACACTTCCGCAATTACAGCTGCAACTTCTTCTGGGTTTGTCTCTACCTGCATTGCACAAGATCAGTCAGACTTGGTTTGAGATGATTTCTGAACTACACTTGTTAAGTTTTTATAAAGATTATCAATTGCACTTTAACCTGGGCTTTAATTAGACCATTCACATAAATATGCTTTGAAGAAAATAATTGTTTTCCTATATGCAGATAAAGGAACATGCTACTATGACTTTTTGTCATCGTGAAGAAAGTGTGTTGTTGTGCAACATTAGATGGTTTGCAATTGTGCATTACTCTTTACATTTTTACTTTTTGAGATTACTGAACAGTGCTTTGCCAGATGCTCATAATAGCTGTGGGTTTTCTTTATCTTCATGATTCACAAACAAACAGAACGGCTGGTTTTATACTGAGATGAAAGAGTACACAAGTGAATTTTTCTTAAAATTAAATTTGTAGAGAGCAGATGTTATTTACCAAACGTTTTAGATTTTATTAGTACTTTTGATTTTAACAGTATAATTTAAAAAAAATAAAAAAAACAACCCTGCAAGGGAACATTTAAGGAATATGTGAACATTTTTGTAGAGCATTGTGTGTTTTGGACTGTGTGATTAATTTTTAAAGCAGAATGAAATTGTATGATGAAATAACTAGTTCTTTATTCCCCTGATTTCTGTATTACATTGTGAGAACAGAGGCTTGGTCATGCTGAAGCTAATAATGAGAATTGAATTCAGGATCGTAGATTTGTCAAGACTTTTTATCTGTTCATTTTAAACAACAGCAGACCCAGGAGAAAGGGACCTTTCTAGTTAAATCCAAATTCTCACCAGCCACACAACACCTATTTTAGATCATTTGCGTGTTGTTTATTTTACACAGCTAGTTTTATAGTTAACTGCTGAGCCAACAATGATTTTCTGGCTTATTTGGCCCTGAATGTCATTCTTCAAATAAAACGACCTTGGGATGAAATGTTTTTGAAGCAGATAGTTGTTAATGTGTTGGGGTTGTAAGGTTATTTATTTCTGTAGCTGACTCACTTAGCTGTAATCCGGATGAAGTAAACAAGGTTCACTGATTGTGTTTACAGGGAACCATTGACAATAACAATATCAAAAAGATATTAACTTGTTCGAATCATTTTAGCCGGTTTCTTTGGTTTCTTGAGGAAACCTTATAGACCAACAAGATAATCCAGGCTTTGGGTGAGAAACTGTTTATTTGAGCTGAGGTTGACCAAACAAAAACCGACAACTTTTGAGTTGTTTTAGGTACCAACCTTAGAAATAGATTTGATTTTTAAAATTACAAACTTTGACAGAGACTCAGGTTCATTTTACTTTCTTCACATTCCTTCAGTTATATTAAATGTTATGCCTTGAAGCAAAAAAATAAGTCAAATGGCAGCAAGGAAAAGAAAGACATGAAGAAAAATTATGCAAAGGAACAGAAAATACAAAATAAGAAGGATAACAGCTTGAATGTATTTCAGTTGTTTTAAACTGTAATAAATGCCATTTTTAAATCTTTAGTTCATAAAGTCTTTCAAAACTACAACACATGAACTATCCCAGCTAATTTAAACCCAGATAAATCCTTATTTATAGTTTCAGATCATCAAACGCTCTCTGACGCCCCCTGCTGGTAAATACAAAGTTAGCTGAGAACACCAATCAAAACGTTTTTGTATTTAGGTTTAAAAACAACTTACATTCACTATGGGAGTAAAACAGCTTGTTACATCAAGGGTTTCACATAAATATTGCAAAAACAAAAATAATTTTATCGACATGGGTGGTATGAAGTATTACATCATATTATATTATATTATATTATATTATATTATATTATATTATATTATATTATATTATATTATATTATATTATATTATATTATATTATATTATATTATACAGTGTGTTGCAGTTTGTTTGTAGACTAACATTTTTTTTTTTAATAAAAGAGTTATTGGGTTCAATAATAAAGGTGGAAATCAAGGCCTGTCCTGCAACTGCAGTAAAGTCCTGCAGACGGCGTCAGGATCATCTCAGTTAGCAGAGATGGAAAATAAAAAACGTAAATACAACTGACATGGTTTGGTTTTCACAGAATGAGTCCCTGCTAATATGTCCAAGAGATTGTAAAATCAGAATTAGGTTTATTGCCATTTTCAGTAAAAATGGGTTCACAGACTAAGAAATTGTTCTGAGACAATAGTGCAGATAAATAAAATAAGATAAGATAGAATAAAATGTTTAAAAAATATATATACATATGCAAAGGCATTGGTTGCATAAAGGTGCATAAAGGGGTTGTATTGTATTGTATTGTAGTGGTTGTAATCAAGAGTCGCTTAGTGACTCAGTATATATAGTAAATAGCAAAAACAATAACGTTAAACAGTAGCAAGAAGGGGAAATAGACTAAGAAAAAAAGATTAGCAGGTTAGCAATATTCAGAACCCTTTATTTAGTAATAATATAGAAAAAAAATGATGTTTCGAATTTTTTTTAGCAACACATGATACATTTTATCAGGATTTTATTAAATAGATCAACACAAAAATGTGTATAATTAAGAAGGAGATGGAAAATATTAAGTTTTTTTTAAATTAAGAATTATATTTTTTAATAAAAAGCTGGAAGTTTGACATTCTCATTTTATCTCCTGTACTCTTATAACACCAAATACATTCAGCACAACTAATTCCTGTCACCCAACTACAAAAAAATGGAGTCCACATGAATATTATAGAATTGAAGCCTAAATACTTACAGCGGCATATTTGTTCTGCTAAGGCCTTCGAGGTTTGTTGGTGATAATTACAGAATAAAACAGCATCATGAATACCAAAGAATCCAGCAGAGAAGTCAGAGAAGTTGTGGACGAGTTAAAAGAAGCATTTGGCTGTGAAAAAATATCTCAAAACTTGAGATCAAATGGATCATGATCTGAAAATGGAAAAGACAAAGGGGTGGTGCTGCAAAGGTTTTTAACTTTTAGACGTGCTGTCCACAAATATTTCAGTAATGGGAGAACATTGCAAGATTGTTGAATTGTTAAAAAAGATATTTAAGAAGCAATAGAGTTTGCTATGAGTCATTGGGGCACTATGAAATTATGTTAAACTGGTATTTAAATGCAACAAAAGGTCACTTCATGCAAAATGCGCCATGTGATTGAAAAATAACACCCTGTACCCGTTCTCACCACAACGAACACCAAAAATATGTTGAGGAAGTTGCTCAGGTCAGTGGTAAATAACTGTCAAACATACATGCAAAAAAATAACAATGCACATAATTTATCCAGATTAAAACATAGAGGTAGGTGTGAATGTAAGGAGTTTAATACTTGAGAATCCTTACACAAACCTGAGAGACTCAAGATGAGAGAAAGGCCTACGGACACAAAGTCCAGTCATAAATATTTTGTACTTTAAATTCAGACTGAGTTTTGAATTCACTTTCATGATGCTGTAAATAAAATGGACGCATATTTGTTTCTGCTTTGTGCATGTGCAGATGGCAGATAACCAAAAATTGGTAATAATTTAGAAAGCCTTTAGCGTAGGTTTATCTCAGGGATTTTTTTCCCTGCCATTTATAATATCCTTTAGTCAAGATAGGCTTAAAAATCTGATTGATCCAGGAATGAATTTTGGAAAACGAAACATCTAAGATGCAAACTAAACTTAGAAATCTCTGCAGTAAATTTCAGAGAAAGTCGACAGGAAGGAGCATATCACAAACAGCATGGATGTAACTCAAGAGATGACGAAGAAGATGAGCGATGAAGATGTTTTATTTTACTAAAGCACGACAACTGATCACACCAAAGGATATATTTTTACCACGCTGTAGTGAGGAACTGAAACCTCCACTCTGCTTCACTAAAATTAATAAGTATTACAGTGGTTTTTAGCTGTATCTGTTGTGTGTGTGTGTGTGTGTGTGTGTGTGTGTGTGTGTGTGTGTGTGTGTGTGTGTGTGTGTGTGTGTGTGTGTGTGTGTGTGTGTGTGTGTGTGTGTGTGTGGGGGGGGGGGGG
>JAVLVB010000002.1:7156286-7169540 GCA_032876305.1 Orestias chungarensis
GCTGAAAATAATTTAAAAACATATATGTATACTTTTTAAATGTCAATAAAATCACCTCATTTCTCTGCAGCTTTAACCGCAACCTATGACATCTATAGTCTGCAAAGTCTTCCTGATCAAGTAAGTGATTGCAATGATTTATAAGTACTTAAAAATACTTTTTTTCTTACAAGCAAAGGTTAAATGGAGCTCAGTTAAAAGAGATATAGCTCAAAATTAAAAATATTATACTACATTTTATTAACAGTAGAGACAGAAGGAACAATATTAACATTATTTGTATTTTAAGACGAAATAGTTTCTTAAAAGGATGGGGAAAAATGTTTATTGCAACTATCATGTATTTTATGGCATAATAAATAATTTTATTATCATTATTGTTGGATTTACATTGTATAAAGTCGAATTGAACATATGAGTAAAAAATTACAAGCAACCATTTCAGACAAAAGCATTTGGTTAAATCTATTTTTAATTTTTGCTATATTTTACATCCAGACTGGAAGCATTTGCCAGGACTGCACCCAAATATTCACACTCGTTGTTGATATGCTGTCCAACACTGACCTACAGGTAAGAACAGCGGCAGGTTGTGGAGCAAACACATACCTGAGTGTTCATATTGGATAAATGATAATGTTATCTTCAAGTCTACATTCGAAGGTCAGGACTGAAGTACGCAATGTTCTGCAGGCGGCTGTTAATATCTGCGGTTGTACGATCGCCTACAATAAAAATCCTAATTTAAACACAGGTTTTCTTATCAGCAGAAACACGTCTTTCACACTCCTGGATGAAAAACGTCTATGATCAGTCATGCATGAACCAAAACACAAACAGTAGAGATATGTTCCTGTTTTCTTGAATATAAAAAGACACACTTCCTATTTTTCTTATTTCTAACAGAAGATGAAAAAAAAACTTTAAGCTGTTTCCGTTGATCTGATCATCCAGAACACCAGCTTTCATTTATGTGACCTCTAGATTTAGCTTTACCTGTCCAAACGATATGAATGTTTGGTTAATTAAATTGCTTTAAGTGTTTGTCTTGTTTGTCTTTATAATGAACTCAATCCTTCCAGAATGAAAACAGTCTTCTCTTTTCACGCATTTTTCCCCGTGTTTAAAAAAAATACTGCCAGGATTACAAAAATAACTGAACTAAATAACAAACAAAAATTCCTCAAACAATTCAAACTTGATATGGAGTTCAATTAGGCAGCACTGTGATGGTGCTTTTTAGTTTGGTCATTAAGAAACAAAAAAATAATTGGTGATAAAACAGTATATACTGCTTAATACATCCAGACCGTGACTTAAGCTTTGCAAACACATTTTTACAAACATTGGGTTGTGTTTCTGAAAGGTTTTTATCAAAGGTGGAACAAATTTTGGTGGTAAATGTAAAAGCACTTGGCGCTTTAACTTTTAATTTCTTCGACTATTTTGATACATTAGTGCAACGTTAAACAAAAATTTGTTGGAGTAATAAATAAACTTTGATTAACTTTAGATATTTTGCTCCTATCTAGCCACCTGTCCCAAGAATTGGTATCTTTCCTCGATGAGGTTGAAACATACAGGATACATTTTTTTAAAATAATAATGATTATTTTACTATGGAAGACACACCTATGCTAAAACAGTTTTAGCTATATTTCCTAAATAAGGCCAGCAAGAAGCAAGACACTTGTTTTAAATAGCTAAATAAAATAAAACATATTAAATAGGCTAATTAAAAAACACATTTTAGCCTATTTTCTAATTTTACAAAAATTGATTTCAAATGTAAGAATGTGCCAATTAAAAAAAGTTCTCTAAAATGTTCCTAAAAATTGAATTAGTAAAGAAAATAACTCAATTAGCCTAGATAGCGGAATATATATAAAAAAGCATGAAAAAGTAAAATAAAATAAAAAGCTAAAGATAACAATGAACTGTTCACAACCACTAATCAACAGTTTAACCAAGCTAGCCTTGTTACTGCTGTTTTACTTCACTAATTAACCTATCCACCTACGTGAATATCATACATTAAAAACATATATAACATGTGCAGAATTGATTATGGAATCTGAAACATATAGTATATATAATATATAATTTCCATCCATGGTACTGATGTTACACTTACATAAAACATTATGTTACAATATTCCGCAAAGATGTCTATACTAATTAGCTAACACATGTAGCCAATTTCATGTTCACATTTTAAACGTTAAGTTTGTTTTTCAAATATATTGCACTAAAATATGAGGTTATAACTTTACATTTGCAATAAAACTAATACAGCCCTAAAATTTTTGCAGTCAACAAGGTGAAAAATATAATATTATGCAATCCAAATAACATCTGAAACGTTTCTCTTAGCAATTAAAATATATATGTATATCCAGTCCCTTAAGTCTGGCATTAAACCTGGTTTATGATTGGTTTGACAACAAGCTCTGCTTCTGGACCTAAAAACAAAGCGAAATCATGTTAGAAAACATCAGCAACCGAAAAACATTCTCTTTAGTTGTATCTTTCATAATTTTTTTACCAATTTGAATCAATTTGTTTCAGAAAAAGATCATGGGAGGCATTGATTCCCTGTGTGCACATCTACCTGGGCCAGCTGCCAAACTCTGCAAAGACGAGGTGGACAAGATGCTCCCAATGGCCATTACCTTTGTTACTAACGTTGGAGTAAGTTGATGACCTAATTCATTTCTGAGCAATTTTTTTTTTTTAATCTTTCTTTAACTACATTTTAAATACAGGACAGGATAAGCAATCCTCCACATGTTGCTCGCTATGTCTCTGCAGAAACCTGCACAAATCTGCAAGATGATTGGACTGTGTGGCACTGATGAAGAACGTGAGAAGATGCTCAGCTACTTTGCAAACAAGGTTTTCCAGGCTGCCTTGATGAGTGACAAAGTCAGACGCCACTTACTGTAAAAATTAAGTACAAAAATGCAACAATTATTTAACATTTGGGATTTTTATCTTTGTCTTAGGGAGAGCCTGCAACACACTGTTCCTTCTGCATTTTGTTCTTCAAGACCTTGGAAGAGCTACTTCCCAAAGAAAGAACAGAGGTAAATTATAAAGTCCACCATATTTAGCTTTTACGCAAGTCTGTCCTCCTACAACCTGCCTTTTAACCTACAGGGTGCTGTGACCAAACTGCTGGAAGAGATTTGCCACATCTTGCCGTCGATTTATCGTAACCAGTGCGAGGTCATCATTGACAAGTATAGCAAAACAGTGATGGAGGCCATCTTGGGCTACGCCACTCCTCAGGCCATCTGTGCCCTCATCCATCTGTGTAAAGGGCAGGATGCCGCCCTGGGTTAGTCTGGTCTTCCTTGTTTTTTTTTAATACATTTACAGGGAACCAGCATTCTACACTGCTGCGTGTTTAAGTCACTTAAGGCTTTACATCTAGTGTGAATCTAATAAAGGAAACAACCAAAAACTAAAAATTAGTAGCAGTTATCCAAGTTCTGGAAATGTTTAACATGTAAAACCTGGAAAAATCCCAAACTCAACTAACCTATATATTTTTTTGTATTTAAATGATCGAATTATTTTAAAATGTACATAAATATTGCTCTTTAACGTTTTTTTATACCAAATACATTGTAACTTTCAATAAGAATATCTTTCATCAACATGTTTTGAGAATGACCATGAAAAAATTTGTAAAAAATGTGTTTAATCCCACTTTTTTATGAAAGTAAAAGATATAGAAATAATAATTTAAGAGTTTTCTCAGTTTACTGAGTAAAATCTTAAAATAATCTAATTAAAGAATCTCATTATTGTATGCAGTTAATCCAACATGATTTAACCACAAATTGAATTAGCAAGGCTAAATCGGTTAGTGTTCTATATGCACAATTTAAAAAAGCAAATATATGTATACTTTTTTTTCAATCTTTGTTTCCTTTTGAATTCACAGATCAATGCACACTGCCAACATACAGATGCAGAGATGTCAGCACTGCACTGAAATGTGGAGTAAGTAGATACTTTAAAAAAAGAACAACCAGTTTGGCTAATTGGTGTTAACTTGTGATCTGTCCTTTGTATCTAGACTGTTTTCTACTGTCAGAAATTTGCCTGGAAGCCTCTAACTTACAACACGATCTAAAATGTTAAGGTTGGTAAATACGAACAGCAATAATATGAATAAGAAAATGTCACTGCAGCGAGCTAAACTTTTTTTTTTTTTTACCAGGCTGGGGAGGTGGAACAGGCGTTCCTTTGAGCAATTCCTCATCCAGCTGCAAATATTATTCCCACGCAGAATTTCTTTTTTTAAATAATTTTGTATCTTGTTTTATTTGTGATCACGCTTCATGATTATACTGGCTTGTTTGAGAAAAGACGCAATTAAAGGATTATCTGGACTGGAGTTGCAAAGGAATGCTGCAAAGAACTGCAAACTTCACATGATGGAGGTCAAACTATTCAGATTCCAGTTTCTATGCATATGCAAGATTAAACCTTCATGCAATTTATCGAGTCTCAAGGTTTCGACGGCTTCTATAGGCTATTTATATAAAAATCTATTTTTTCTGATTTGACTGGAATAAAATAATCATTTTGCTAATTAACATGACACATGTTGTATACATCCATGTTTCCCTAATCACAGGTTGAAATTGAGATTTTGAAAATAGTCGAAGTCAGCTATTGTGGCTTTTAAACCAGAATTTGGCGTAAACCTGAACTTTGTATTCTCAGAGAGCAGAAGTGATAGTTAGGAAGAGAACAGAAAACCTTCACGGTCAAAGTTTCCAGAGGAAGCGATCACTGACTGCATATTTGAAATGCTCACTTCTGCTTTTTTTTTTATGTTCTCAGTAAGACTTTCCTTTACCTTTGGTCATTCGAAAGGAGAACATTCACACATGCAACAAGCAAGTCAAACCTGTGACTATTTATTAAAGGAGGAAATTAGGTAGGAGACAATAGGGAAAACTTCAGGTTCATTTGCAACAAACGTGAAAAGGCACTTTTTATACATGTAGCAAAATAAACAAACTCTTCCAAGTGGGACAAAAAGATGGGAAGGGGATGCTTTTCAAACTCCCGGATGCAGACAATGTAAACAGGCTGGTTTCTCTGTACAACACCAACCAATTATTTTTTTGTTTCCATTAGGGAGCTTAAGAAAGCAAACATACATCGGAAATTTTTTTAGACAAAGTAAAACCATCTGATAGCTGGATGTACAGTGTTGCTGTAGACCAGGCAACCGGATCAAGGTATATAAAAAAAGTGCTGCCCCACCCAAACCTGCAGCTTTACACTGCAAATAAGTCAGCGGAAACATGACCCCGACCAACACACCTGCTGTCGCTCTTCTTAAGGTAACCATAGGCTGGCAGGCTGAAATATGAGCAGCTGGAACCAATTCTTTCAATAGTAGTCTGGTATAAATTACTTTTTAATAAAGAGCAGAATGACAAAAAGATAATTATAAATTAGGTGTTTGGGTCATATTTTGGCTTAAAAAAAACTGGATCATTACGCAGCATGTGTAATCCACGAGTTTCCTGTTTAAAACCCCAACAAAACAGAAATGCAGCACCTACTACGTAGATGGCGCCACCACTAAGACCAAACCAGCTTGAAATCAGTTTGCTTTTTTATTTCCAGGAGTAAAATAAGTGAGTAAGATAACTAGTTATGCAGTCAATAAAAATAAATATCTACTAAAATACAGACAGCAATGTGCAGTACCAACATGACCATAAGGTCAAGAGCAGCTTCTGACTTCTCTGCAAAACATCAGAAATACAAAAAAAATAAACCAAATGATGGCCTGAAGGAGCTGTACACAACATAAATAATGAAGGTGATTTTGATTTGTAACTGCAACGTTAGGGGAAAAAAAAACACACAAACGACCTTTTGCACATGAAAGAATAAACAGTCTGATTTCTTTAACTGTACTGCAGTGATCTGTAGAAATGTCGTTACCTATGGTTTATAGTTTGAAAGCCACCGTAAAAAAGCTGAATTTTTAAATACTAATACTGGACTAAAGCTAGTTTTATGGCGTTTTGACGCACCGGTGAAACATTGACGTACAACAGAGAACAGTGGGAAAGGGACAGATTCGAGTTTATCTGCAGGACGGCGGTGGCGGGATACACAGAAGCTTCCGATTCAGTATTTCAAATTCTTAGGAATCTCCCATGAGAACAAGTCACGACCAAAGTGACCGTAGGAAGCCGTGCGCTGGTAGATGGGCTTCTTCAGGTCAAGGTCCCTAAAGAAGACAGAAATTATGGGGGGGAAAAAACATAAAATACAAGAAGAAAGCAGGATTAATTGCTTACTAATGAAAAACTGTAGTTTATTATAAATTCTAGCTTAAGTGCCCAACAAGTGCCAAATAATGATTAAAAATGTTTTTTCTTGTGCCTAATCAGTCTTTAATTAAGTTGTATTAGGACTAAACTCTTCCAGACAAAAGCTTTGACCTTTAAACTTGAACTCTTTAGTGTCTGTGACTTGCTGTGTTACTTATTGGCATGGTGGAAAAATTAAACAGATTCACAAAACGTTTTCCTCTTTTAGTTGCTGCTTAGAGTTAAGCTAGAACAGCGATTAAGAACAATATGTGGAGGACAAAAATGCATAAATTTGCAAGTTTTCAACCTCGCATAGTAAACCGTTAACTTTATTATTTGTTTAATTCTCATATATACACTACTCACAAAAAGTTATGGATATTTGGCTGTCGGGTTGAATTTCAGGATGAGCCCAAAATGCATTCAAACCTTAACAGGTGAACTTAATGTGACCTTCTCTAAGCTTTTGAATGCACCTCCATTTCAACTGACTTGCCGTGTAGAAGCTCAAAACTCTGCACCCCAAAACTTCAATGACCTAAGGGGTGCCCTTCCTGAAGAGTGGGATGCCCTGCCTCAGCAGACAGTAAGTTGACGTGTGAACAGCATGAGACGTCGTTGTCAAGCTGTAATTGATGCTCAAGGGCACATTATGAGTTATTGAGACGTTGAAATCTTTTGTTGTGGTGTACACACCATTGTTGTCAACTTTTGTTTCAACAAATTGTTTGAGATGAGGAAATCACCAGTGCATCCTACTACTTAAATGTCCTACTTTCGAAATATAATATCACTGTAGTGGGAACTTTTTACATTTTCCACAAATATCACCCGAAAGCCAAATATCCCTAACTTTTTGTGAGTATTGTATATTGTAAGTATGACAAATTGCAACTTATTTATTTGTTCTCCTCCCAAATACATTTTTTTTATTTAAAAAAAATAAATGAAATGAAATTAATAGTTTGTCTCTGATGTGTGCTAAGAAATGGCAGTAGATGTCAGTTTACCTCACAATAACTCCTGGACGGAGGTCAAAGTTCTTTTGCACGATGTCCAACAGCTCTTTCTCACTTTTCTGAGACGTCCCGTAATGGAAGATGGAAACAGACAGAGGATGGGAAACACCAATGGCATAGGAAACCTAAAACAGCAGTCGGAGATTTTAAATATGCAAGTTTATATATTAGCCATTACATTTAATATCCTTAATAACCTTTTTTTCTGTTTTATTCGTTGAATCTTAACAATTTCCAACTATTTTAGGTGTTTTCTTACTTGGACCAAGACACGTCTACAGAGTCCGGCTTTAACAAGAGATTTGGCCACCCAACGTGCCGCGTACGCTGCGGAGCGATCAACCTTCGTATAGTCTTTCCCAGAAAAAGCCCCGCCTCCGTGGGCTCCCCATCCACCATAGGTGTCCACAATGATCTTGCGTCCAGTCAAACCGGCATCACTCTGGGGGGAAGAAAGTGTACATTTGCAGCAAATCCTTATTCCTTAAGCAATGCAGGTATATATATATATATATATACACACACACATAAACTATGTACAACCCATTCATGTACTATCCATCTTTATCCATTTTTTTTTCTTCCAGATCTCTCACCTGAGGTCCTCCAATCACAAAACGGCCGCTGGGCTGCAGGTGGTAGATGGTGTCGTTGTCGAGGTACCCAGAGGGAACCACGGCTTTCACCACCTTTTCCTTCAAGCTGTGGCGCATCTCCTCCAAACTCACGCACTCGTCGTGCTGCACAGAGATCACAATGGTGTGGACGCGCAACGGCACTACGGCCCCTCGGTCCTGTCTGTACTGGACGGTAACCTGGATGGAGATGGGAGTGCAATTTGACATTCAATACAACAAAAATTATTACTGGATCAGTGATTCTTTTTCTTTTTTGAATGTTAGAAATGTAAAGAAAAGACTAAACATCAAAAAAGCAACCACTAGATGGAAGTAATAACCCTTTTAAAATGAAAAGTTATTACAACTCCCATATTTACCACCTTTATGGTTGAATACTGTAATCATTATTACACAAAAAAAAAAAAATACACATTTTCTTGTCCAGGGTTTCTCACATATTTTGGTGAATTGTTACAGTTCTGAGAAGCTCGGCATGTTTTATACATACATAGATATAATATATACACGATAACAGCTAACTTAATACTTTAAGGTTGTCGGTTAAATCTTGCTTGTCTAACCTGAGTTTTGGAATCGGGTCGAACCCACGGCAGCGTTCCATCTCGACGTAACTGAGCCATCTTCGCATTGAGCTTGTGAGCCAAGACAATGGTGAGAGGCATGCACTCCTCAGTCTCATCCGTGGCATAACCAAACATGAGACCCTGTCAGAGACGCGGACGCCAGTCACAGGATGAATGGGGTCAAAGGTAACGGATTTGCAAGTTGTCTAGCCGCGGAGCAAACACAAACCTGATCGCCGGCTCCGACGTCTTCTTCTTTGCGGTCGAGATAAACGCCCTGTGCGATGTCAGGAGACTGCTGCTCCAACGCCACCAGCACATTACAGGTTTTATGATCAAAACCTTTAGGATAAGGTAACAAACTCTTATAAAGGAAGAGCCTCATGCGTCAGAGTAACATACAAAACACATTAATTATGATTAAGTGATAATTGAAGCCATTTTCAATGACACAAGTCTTTATGAATCTTCTGCTTCAGGCAGTTTGTTGGGCTGAAATCATCGTTTGTAAAAATTTTCAATCTAGAAGTCAGTTTGAGAAAAAAAGTTCCTTCACATTTTTTTGTCTATAGTTTTTCCCGGTCTATATTCTTTCATAATTTTTACAGCACAGTCTGGGCATTAATATAAATGTTTAATGGTGTCAGTCTATTTAACCTCCGTTTCCAAATCCAAAACTATTTTACTTGTCAAATAAGATATGGAGAGTTTGTGAACTTTTGCTACCTTTACTTTGTTTAACAGATTTCCTGAAAATAGTCATTGTTCTTTGTTTGGCACTAAGAGAACCAAAGTAGAGTTCAACCTTAATCTAAACTTTTTTTTAAAACTGAGGAAAACAAAGCATTTCTGGGTGTTTGTTCATTCAGTGAGCCAAATACTAATGGGTAAATATACAAATTAAAGTTTGATTTAGATCCTAGCGCAAGCATGCATGTCATTAGACAAATTTGCCATTCTTAAGCACGTTCTCTACTTTTCTCAGTGTTACAGAAATATCTGAATTTATATTTGATGAAAAAGAGACGGTTCTTAAATGTATGAAGCCGATTATTGTCTCTCTTAAAACTGTACTCTGTAGTTCGGTGAAAACACTACAGAGAGAGGTCTGCCTGTTCGGCTGGTGAGTATAATTAAATAAACAAATCTATATTTGTTTACCAACACCAGATATTCCATGTTTACCATGCCAGGTTGTACAAGCCATAATTAAATAATCCTTTTCCTATAAGAATAAATTGA
This sequence comes from Orestias chungarensis, assembly GCA_032876305.1. NCBI lineage: Eukaryota > Metazoa > Chordata > Actinopteri > Cyprinodontiformes > Cyprinodontidae > Orestias > Orestias chungarensis. The sequence continues at coordinate 7,166,111 of JAVLVB010000002.1, forward strand.
TTTAGTCGAATAAAAAATATAAAAAAATATATACATTTACAGCATGGCACTGAAGCAGCTTTCTTTCTTTCAAGTCGTACCTTTAGAGGAGTCGTCATAGCCTATGTCCTTAATTGTCTCCCTGACAATCTTCTGATAGTCAACACTGGCTCTGGAGGTGATCTCCCCCGCAAGCAGGATCATCCCTGTCTTAGCTACAGTCTCTGGGGACAAATGGAAAAAGATTTAGTGTCAGAATTGGATCTAATTCAGCGTGTAACAATGCATGAACAAACAACGCCGTTACTCCACACTAGTAAGCTTTGTTGCTTTCAACATAAAATAAAACAGAACAACACAGATTAAATATGTTCAGTCCTATTCAACTGGAGATGGGGAAAAGCTCACAACCACAGTAAAATATTCACTTTATGTGTCCGGTCCATTAAGGACCACCTAACTGAAACCTGAAAGCTTTTACGGCTTTCAACATCGGCCTCCCTACCGTATTTAAATACAAAGCAAGCAGTCATTGCACGAAACCAGACACATAAACGAAGGGGACCTTCAAGCTATGATTGTGTGTGGGTAGAGCCAGCAGAACCATTATTTCCAAGCGATAAATCATATGAAAACATCTAAATCCATCTTTGCCGTCGGGCTAAAAGTATCCTTGGAAATTGCATCTCTTTGAAAAAAAACAAACAAACAATCTTTTTGGATTTGATCTCCCAATTTTTACCACATGCTACTTTGGCATCAGGGTCTTGTTTCAGGTGAGCATCCAACACAGCGTCACTGATCTGGTCACAAATCTTATCTGTGAAAAAACAGGATTTTAGGAAACAACATTAGATGGAAATTAAATATTTTATCTTAATATTGCACATTTCTATTTTTTTAATTACTAGTAAGGAGAGCATTGACCTTTCCCCAGACGTTAGAAACGTGTACACAAACCTCAGTCATAAAAGTCATCCATCGCAGTGACCACGTGTGCTCTTGCATGATGCAGCAGTTCCTTATCCCATTGATTTTATCTTAAAAATGTCAGCTAACAGTAGCCCATGGCATAAATCCTGTGTACTTTCTGATTTTTTTGAGAGCATAATGCAATTTTCTATAATCTACTCATTCTGTACAGCAAGGAAATGGGGTTACAAGTTTTCAAATAATATCAACTCTCAGCAGAAGGGTCCCTCAGGGTGATTTTTTTTTGTTTGAGCCGTCATATTTAATCAATGTTCACTGCCTTAAAAAAATAAATAATCAGAGCCATAATAAATGGAAAGAAGGTTTAATGCAAAACTAATACAATTATACGAGAGATTTGGGCTTTTAAGTTTATTTGATTTGAAAACTAATTCAACCTACAGGGTAAAATGATGCAAACTCGATGTACGAATTAGGAAAGGAATGAACAAATCCAGAGACATCTTTGAGACAGCCTGAATCATCTGCAACTATTGTATTGTTACTGAAACTGCAAATGTTTTAACAAGGTCTAACTTAAGTATAGGGCAGTAAAATTTAAGCTGAAAGCTTTTAAATACACCTCGATTCACTTAGAAAAGGCTTGGATTGCATATTTAAAAGGAACTTATTCGGCTTCTTTACATCCACAGATTGCCGGCTAGTATGTTTAGTACTTAGAAATGGAGCTAATGCTATTATCCTTCGCAGTGGAGCTGGTTTATTGTTAAAGAAAAGCTGACATTTTCAACAGTCCCAAAAACTATTATTGTTATTAATCTTATAACGCTGCCCCTTTTTATAAACTTTCTGTAAGACAAAATGCAGAAAGTATCCTACAGAAAAAGAAAAAAAAAAAGAATTCATAAATGTAATCTGTTTTTTTCAGTTTTGTTGATTAGTTAACTAATTGAGGGCATCATTTCTATACCATAACCGAATTTAAAGAAAGTTTGGGCTTCACTTTTTTTTTTTTACTGTTTGACAGCCTTCTTTTGTTCCACCATTTTTTAACAGGTTTGTCGTCCCCCCCAAATTATAGGTTCTGTTTTCTCTGACACTCAGCTCTGTGTTTCTTGTTGTGACTGTAACACAAGTTACAGTAAGGTAATGTTGGGATGAAGCTAAAATATAGAGAGAAAAGACCGAAATACACCAACGTTTGCTGTCCCTTTTTTTCTTTTACATTTCAACAAGATTTCAGACAATTGTGTCAAACATATTTGCATCATTTTTATATGTGCACTTTACAGCTACATTGAGATATGAACATCAATAGATAGCTAGATTAGAAAGTCATGCAACTATAAAGATTCTCATTTAGTTTAGAACCAGATTTAAAAATAGGGGTCAATTACAAATGCTTTTATACTTATATTTGATTTAACTTTTAAAAGTAACTTTTAACCAGACCTTTACTTTGAAACCATACAACACAGAAGCAAATCCTATGATATATATCAAGTCCAAATGGAACTGGAGCTAAAAAATAAAAATAAGTAAATAAAGGAGAAAAAAATCTTAACATACATGAAAACTATTAAAGCACCAACAGAAATATGATTGACAGGCACCGTAAGTGCTAACACACGTGTTAGCATTAGCACTTAGCCACAGCTCTGCTACAATAAAAGCTAGAATAAAATAGTTTTCCAGTATAAAAACATTAGAAATAGCTCAGTAATAAAGATGTAAATAGCTAAAACTCAGTCACTATATTAAGTACAGTAAAAGTCGCCTGCTAGCCAAGCAGAAATACTGTTTATTTTCTAGTTTTTGTCCAACAAATTTGTTTCACCAGTGTTGTTTAGTGTGTTATTTATTGTTTAGACTTTGTCAATTCAAACAGTTTATAAAACAGTTTAGAGATGCGGTCACAACATCCACCTAACGGATGCTAGGCTAATTAGCTAATTAGCTGGATCAGTCAAATAAATGCACCTCGTTGTTGCACAAAGAAAATTGTGAAAACCAATTAAAAACTTACCGGGGTGACCCTCTCCGACCGACTCGGAGGTGAAGAGGAAGCAGTCTTCATCGTGAAGCGAGTAAAACCCGTTCAGGTGGCGGTTCATTGCTGTTATTGTTTTAAGCTAACGAGGGTTAGCCGAGTTAGAAGCTGCTGGGAGGAGACTGTAAAGCTGGCAGCAAGCCTTTACTCTGGGTTTAACAGCGATAAGACTACACAACCAGAGCTGCAGCCGGCTGAACGGACACCAGAGGAGCAGAGAGCCGTATTTATGGAACTCACAGCACGGACGCCTGCAGCCAGCTGATGCCGAGCCCCGGCTGGACCACGTGGATGGGGGGCGTGACATGAGTCCAGCAAAACAAACCTATCCATGAGAAAAATTAACTGTATGTAAGATATATATATATATATATATATATATATATATATATATATATATATATATATATATATATATATATATATATATATATATATATATATATATATATATATATATATATATAT